>JAVJIF010010685.1:0-122248 GCA_038442645.1 Agave tequilana
TAGTTTAGCTTGCCCTTTTATTCATAGCGTAGATCGGGAATGGGGAAGATCCTACACGCCATGCTTGATCGCCTTCAAAGGCTAAGTAAGTCGTATCCACGGATCCAAGGTATATGAGCACTGAAGAGGTAAGTAATTTTTAGTTTCTTTCTTTTAATTCTTTAGCTTAGATCACTACAATCTCCTAACTCTTTTATCACTCTTTTAATTTCTTTGTATAAATCTATTTTTTATTTTCTCCACCTTCTCAATCTACCACTTTCTTCTTAACTTAACTGTAACTTATTTTTCTTTTTCTTTTCAAGAACTAAAAGAAGATCTTTAACCATTCTTTCTAACCTAAAAGTGAACTTGCAATCAAACTTCCATCGCTAGTCCCTCCTTGTGGATCATGACCCGCATAGCCACTTTCTATAGTGGTAGTATTGAGTGCTTGTATATTCTATTCTTAAGTTCTGAAATTCTATATTCTTATGTGCAGATTCTAACTCAATCAAATTTTGACGTCGTTGTCGTAGAGGGACGGTTAGCAATTCTCTTTTTAAGTTTACATTTTTGGTTAACTTTCTTTTTTGTTCTTGGTGTGCAGTGATAAATATCAAGAAAATTTTTACTACAGTAGACATACAAGTGGCCCTGGACTCTGCTCAAGAAAGCAGAGCTCAGAAGCCCTCAGATTTGCTACATTCTAGTGGCAATCTGAGTGAACTACTAACCTGTATTTTTGCAGGTTGGCTGAGTTGCAAGGCTCAATTCTGTAGCTATTTATTTTATTATTTATCTCACTGTACATGCTTTTAACCTTAACAGTAAAATGATATTTGTTAAATGCTAAAAACAGTTTAGACTTTGCATTTAGGCACTTATCTAATTCGTTTACATTTTATGTTACTGTTGAAGAGTGCTGGAGCAAAGGTACGTGTGCATAGCATGTAGTATAGGAATACTTTTGAATTGTTTACATTGCTTAATTGTCGCTTTTCATGTACACATTGCACTAAATTGATTTAAGGGCTTGTCCTATAAACAAGATAAGGTGGGGGAAGCTATTACCTTCTCTTAGCCCACAAATAATCTCCTCACTCACTAACCCAAACCTAACTAAAACTGAGTACACGTTGGCCTAAGGACATTTCGGAGATTGACCTAAGGGGAAGTGATTAGAATTTGACTCTTACCAAATTGGTATCTAAGGTTGGGGATTGAGGGACGAAACCCTGAAGGTTGGTGGTTTGGCATAATTAGGCCGGTTGCTTAGGCACAGATACCTTCCACTGATCTTGCCCCTGCCTGGCCGATTAACTTGTGGTCAGATTCGGCAATATACCCCCGGTGAACAGTCTAACCAGTTAGGAGTCGTCTAGGTCTAAGGTTTATCCTAACTTAGATTAGATTTTTTTTGTTTATTTATTTGTTTATTTTTATTTGTTTAATTTTGATAATTCTTGTGTGATGTGGCTTATAACAATAATTTTTCAATTTTAATGGTAATCCATGTTACATTCCGACCTCTTTTTCGGATATTACCAACCCGGCATATCATAACTTTAACCAACCTAGTGTGCTGGATTGGTCTTATCCGAATCAATACATGCCCCAATCCCAATACTATGAACAAGACTGGAATAATCATCGCTACTCTTCACAGAGTCAATGGGGATACAACTCCCCCGAGTCATATTGTCAACCACCTTACCAACAACCAGTTTCTTATACTTCTTCTCTCGAACAACCATTAGAAGAATCAATAGACTCAGAAAAGAGGATGGAAACCTTAGACGAGCTTGAGCGACGAATTTAAATTTTAGAAGACTCAAAATCCCGTCAAAATTTTCAAGTCACAGATCCTTACTCTAATTTTCAAGAGGAACATGCCAACTTAGAAAAGAGTATGGAATCTATAATTCAATTCCAAAATGATCCACTCGATATGATAGAAATAAGACTTAGTAGATTGAAAAACATGCGTAGGAATAAGAAAACTCTCCCTACCCAATCTTTGACTATTTTCGACACTTCTAGCCATATTGATGAAAATCAAGAATCATGGTATCTTGAAGACTTTAACTAAGATTCAATTTCACCATAAAATCTTAAACTTGACTAATATCAACCCATAGACGAATTGTCAAGTTTTCATTTTATTGAGATTGAACTTGATTATGAATGTGAACCAGATCCCTAACTTTATGATTCAGTTTCAATCTTCGAATCTATATTGACTCCGGTATTCTTGCCTAATTTGGATCAATTTCTCGAGCCAACATTTATTCCCGTATCCATAGATCTAGAAATGGAATCACCAATTTTGAATAGTCACATTCCATTGATGAGAAAAGAATGTGAATTTAATTCTTGGTTTTGGACTCAATTCTTGCACCAAAACTGACTCTCGAACCCAAAGTTGATTTTTCCGAATTAGTATTGGTTCCTGAATATATCGTTCTTGAGTCCAAGTCAACTATTTCACCAAGTCACATTCTTTGTTGGACATAAGCATAGACCATGATGACTCCGTGATGATTTTTCAAGACTGGTCATGTAAAGGGAGTAAGTGTCAAGATAGGATATTTCATGATCCTATTCATATTGGGGAATATAAATATAATAAATAGAAAAGATGTCAATAAAGGGGCTTTCGTGAACCACCGTATTATCTTGATTGGGTAGCAACGCTTGATCCAATCAGACCACCATCAGAACTGCCACCATAAGGTAATATTTTTCTTTTTCATGCATCTATGCATTAATTCATATATTAAGGACAATGCATGAGATAGATGTTGGGAAGGGTTCTAACATAAGTAAGGTTCCTTTTATTATTAAATTTTTTTAACATTTTTACTTTTAAAAATTTTTTGAAAATAGAAACAATATTTTGACATATTCTTTGTAGGAAATTAAATCAATTTTAAGGAATAGGAGAATTATAATTAGGATTTCTTATACTTGGTCAAAATAGGATTTCTTGTTTGATTTCCAAGGTTAGGAAGAAAATTTGAAAAGGTAATTTAGTCTTGATTTTTACCTTGATGATATATGCATGCTTTATACACTTACACACTTAGGGTTCAAAAACGAAGATTCTTATACCTTATTTAAAAAAAAAGAAAAAAAGAAAAAGAATATATATATATAAATTCTCTGATTAAGCTGGGTATTTGTCCTCATAAAACATAAGTATTCACGCCTAAAAGCGGTTCATATAATAAAATCCTTAGTTTTGTGGCCATGTTAGCTTGAGTCTTAAGTCCTTCCCTAAGACTGTTCAGTTTGAGAGTCACCAATTAAAGGCTAGTTATATGGGTAGATTAAAAAGCCTAATAAAACTAAGTAATAACACCATAAAAAATAAAATAAATAAATAAATAAGGCATAAGAGTTAGAATTAAAGAACCCTTAGTCAAAATTTCACGGCCATAAAGGTGCATATGACTTAGGGTAAAGTAATAGACTAGATGTGAAGTACAATTTGACTCCTTACTTTGATTGAGAACAAAATTTTGAATAGAGATTAAGTTTAGGAATGAAAAATTGAGTTTTCCTATTACTTATAGATTACTTAATTCTTACAATAATAATTCAAATATTTTTCTCTTTCAAAATGTGTTTTCAAAATACTAATACTTTGTTTCTCTTTCTTTATGGATTTTGTGGGTGTAATTCACTGAAAACCCTCACGAGACAAAACTCGTCCTCTAGAGGGAACCTAGAGGTTTAACGGCTTGTTGCACATACTCAGTACAATCGCGTGATCTACGAAAGTGGTCTAATAATCTTTGGTTTAGTCTTGTTATTTTGCTCGAGGACGAGCAAAAGATAGGTGTGGGGGTGTGATCGTACACCTATTTTGCATTCTTTTCATTACACTCCTACATTTATCGTGTAATAAATCTACTAATTTTCTTATTTTAAATGTCTATTTTGCAGAAGATAATCATGAAGGGAAAGAGGATTAAATTAAATATATACCAGTTAAAATCAGATTTAATGGATCTATTTGGTTAGCTGAGGATGATCCTAGATCTAGTTAGAACAAATCAAGGATTGGGGCAAATATTCAGCTGAAGATCAGAGCAAATCAGAAAGATAACACCAAATAAAAACCAGTAAAATTTGGATTTTTATAAATCCTTTTTGGTTAGCTAAAAATCACAGAGGACAACGTCAAATATAGAGTCCAAATTCAAAATCTAAAGGGATAAATGGATAGAGAGAAGATCAACAGATGAGATGAAACAATTTTGACTCAGATTCTGACTGGATACATTTTACTATTTGAATCATACTTTTCGCTACTGAAACTCAAATCTAATGATTCAAGATAATCCAGAAGAAAACTTAAAGGGTTGCAACTCTTAAGTTGTTCCCTATTTCTAATTCTATCATTTGATAAGTAATATTCAGCAATCAACACGCTAACAAGCTGTAGATCAGAACTAAATATCCACATCAAATCAAGTCTGGAGATAAGGGGAGGAT
Source organism: Agave tequilana (assembly GCA_038442645.1). NCBI lineage: Eukaryota > Viridiplantae > Streptophyta > Magnoliopsida > Asparagales > Asparagaceae > Agave > Agave tequilana. Next base: position 4,483 of record JAVJIF010010685.1, read on the forward strand.
TCAAATTCAGAAATAGTCAGCTTTCCTTATTTTCATACTCCTCTACCTTTGGATTTCTCTATAAATACCTGCTATCTCAAAGGCAAATGGGAACGATGACGTAGAGATAGATTCTTAGGCCAGTTTTCATTCTTTTTAGTGTAGGTTTTATTTTTTCTTTTATGTAATTTTTACTTTCTTTATGTAACTGAGAGGAGAGACGAGTTTCATGGAGGAATGAGAGCAAGATTGTATTGAGGGTGACACCGGTTTAAGTAAGTCTTTTCTTTCATTGTCATTTGAATCGAATCGAAGTTTTTTCTTCTTTACTCTTATTTTCGTTTACTCTCCTCTGATGTGTTTGCAATCCAAATGAATTCGATAGCCTCGAGACTGCTTCGCCATTGCAAGTGCCCTTGATGGCCTATGGTGATGAACAACCATTCTTTTGTTAGTTTAGCTTGCCTTTATTCATAGCGTAGATCGGGAATGGGGAAGATGTTGGCCCAGAGGCCTTACTCTAGTTTTGATGATGATTAACTCATGTAGTTATGTGTACTAATAATCTTATGATTTTAAGTTTCAGATCATTAATCAAGTTATTAGTAGGTGATTAGCTTCAACAAGATGATTTGGAAGCTTTCACATATGATTCAAGAGCCCGAGCGTCAAAGATCATATATAGCACTTGCTCGGTGGATCAAGGAGTTTTGGATCGAGTCGGCTTGGAGACGGCGCTCTACAAGAAAACTTCGGTACCATAGTTTAGTTTTGTATTTAGATCCAAATTGTAAAGATTAGAATAGTATGATATGCTCAAGTTCACAACACACACGTTTCATGATTTGAATATTGGTTTTCGGTTTTTCCATCTTTGGTTTAACCGATCTTGGTTTTACGAATAGATAGATCAAAACAAGTTTATATGGTTTAATGTATATTAGATTTGTTCTATATACATGCATGCTTAACTTCCTAGAGAAACTTAGTTTTGACTTACTTATTCATGTGTTTTATGTTTTGGTATTTTTAACAAAACATATTTTGGAATTAAAGTAAAAAACATGGATATTATATATGTTTCATGTATATAGGATTATATCCATATACATCATGCCTAAATGTTATTTAATATCATATTTTTGTATTTGGATGAGTTTTGGACAAAGTATATTTTCAATTCAAAATCTAAGTTTTAGAAAATACAGTTTTTGATTTATGGTAAAAATGATAAGACACAAAAATGTTTCAAAATGTTTGTTATTTGTGATAAATTTTTTATCACAAGTTTATATTTCACAATAAAATGATATAACTATTTTTGTGTAATTTTAGAGATTTTATGGGAATTTTTAGGATTAAAAATTACTTGTTTTTCTGACCAGAATTGCTGCTGCCAGGCTAGGTCGGTCGACTGGAGGGTCGACCGTACCAAGTAGCCGATCGACCATAGCGGTCGACCGACGTGCACGGATACGTGCACGCTGGCTGCCCCATAAGCCGGTCGACCGCACGGTCGACCGACTGAGAGCAGGTTGCTCCCTGTTTGTTCCCGGTCGACCGAGCGGTCGACCGGCCAGAGAGCCGTTGCTCTCTGGTTCTGGGGACGGTCGACCGCCCGGTCGACCGGTAGCTGCCAGCGGTCAAATGTGACCGTTGGACGGTCGACGACGACCGGTCGACCGGTGGTTCATTTTTGGCAGTTTCTGCTGCCAACGGCTATAATTTTCTGGGGGCTATAAATACCCCATTGGAAAGAGGTTTTCTCTAAGATTTTTTTGTGCTAATTTTTCCTGACTCTCTAGTGTTTTCACAGCAATCAAAAGAAGTTTTTGGGCTTTAAATTGAACAATCTTTTGGTGTTTTTGCTAGGGTTTGAAAAATCAAAGAAAGAGTTTTTGGGAAAAGTGTTTGATTCAACTTCTTTATCTTGATTTCTAGTTTTTCTCAAGGATTTTCTTTGAGGTTTGATTTCCATTCCATTGGTTTTCTCCACACTTGAGCTACATCTACTATCTTATTCTATAGGATCTTTGTGTGGGAAAAGAGATTGTTTGTGGTCTTTTGATCACCAAGTTGTAAACCCTATCTTAGCTTGGCTTTGTGCCTTTCCCTCATTATGTTGAGGAGGTTGTGCTATTGGGTTGTATCCCTCAAGGTGTGAGGTGATCCTTGCGTTGCTAACCTCAAGTTGTGAGGTGATTGTTTGTTGGCTTGGTGTTGTGCCTCAAGGAAGAGGTTGTGTTTGTAAGGAGAGGAGTTGGGTACTCCTTGTAATTGTTATTGCCCCAAATCCTCGGTGGAGGTTCCCTTTGTGGGAGTCCTTTGTGGACAAGCTAGTGGAGTTAAAATCCTTCTGGGTGAAGGCGGGGATGTAGAGCTGGTGTTCGAACCTCGAAACATATCTTATTGTTTGTTCTTGATCCCTTGGCTATTACTCTCTCTATATTGTGCCTTGCATCAATTCATATTGTTCATTCATAATCAATTGCTTGGCTTGTTTGAGTGTGCATCTCTTGTTAATTGCAATTAGTTTTTAAATTTCGCATTAAGTTCACTAGATTAGCATCATCACCTATTCACCCCCCTCTAGGTGATTTTCAATTGGTATCAGAGCCTCCGCTCCTGATATTTAGGTTTAACCACCTAGGAGTGAGATCTTGGTTTGCTAATCTTCATTACATTTTTCATTTGCACACATTTAGTTTGCACTCATGAATAGCCCTCCTATGTTTGATTTTCTAGACATGATATTTGGAAGGCTAAGATGAGTAGTCATTAAAAAGCCTAGGACATCTAGTTTATCAAGCCACTACTATAGAATCCTTCCCAATGCTAGCAAGCATAGAAAGGCCAATGCATTAGCACTTAAGACACTTAGAGCATCTCTTAATGAAGATCTTTTACATGTGTTTGCCCATTATGATTCGGCTTTTACAGTTTGGAGCATATTGACTTCTCCCGAGCTACTAAGGATTATCAACAAGTTGAGAAGATCTAGGAGAGACAAGTCCGACGAGTATTGCCTCATGGTCCAAGGAAAAAACTCCCTTGAGGTACAATCGGATTCTCAACTAGATGATAGCTCTAGTTCCTATAGCCATGGTTATTTGAAGTTCAAACATTGAATATGGAACTTGCTCAAAAGCTTGAAAATTTTTTGGAAAAACATGATTTGTTGAAAAAGAACAATTTGATTTAAAGAAGAAATGAAGGATTTGTGTTCTAGTTTTGAAGTGATTTTGCAAGAGAAGGAAGAGATTACTAGTGAACATGACTCACTTAAATCTCAACTTGACCTTGTCCTAAAGGAAATGAATTTTTGAAAAGCAAAAATGATTGTGATGATGTTGTGAAAAACAATGAGGTTTATCTTCTAAATTAGATTTGCTTTAAAAGATAACCTTGTATTGAAAATGAAATTGATTTCATTACAAAAGAATGGATTTGTTTTAAAGAAAAATGAATCTTTAAAAATTTAATTGTCTTCACATGTTTGCCGTGCTAGTGTAGCTTCACCTAGCACATCTTTTGCATGCTCCACTTATCTTCTAGTATTGAAATGACATAATTGTTTTGAAGAAAAGTGTAGATTGTTTGGGCTCCACTTTGAGCCAATGTACTTTAAATCATACACGCTTGGAAACCTTGGTTCGTAAGAAACAAGTTCCATCTTTGCATGCACACCATACACGGCATACACATGCTCATCATGATCACAATCTTCACACTATGTATGCCCATGTGTACACATGTACACATTGTGGTCGAAAAGGCCACCTTGCTAAATTTTGCTATGATCGTCTACATGTTGAAAATTTAGCAAATAATCTTGTTTGGGTTAGGAAAGATACTAACCCTATAGACCCAAAAGAAAATGGGTACCAAAGACCACCCCTAAAATTTTTGATGTAGGTGTGGGCTCTCGCATCACGTGAGAGTAGCGGTGCTTGAAGTGGATGCGTTCCGTGCTTAAAGAAAACAATTTGGATGCATCACTTTCAAGGGGAGTTTGGTGGAGAAGGACCACCATTGGTTTGGAGAACTGGAGAGGTGCCTTCATTGGTTTTGGTATCAATCTCTAACTCCGTTTATCTTTGCATGCTTTTCATGTCGTTGATTTATAGCATGTCATGTTTTAAAGCTCATTATGATTATGCCACGTGATTTAAATTAGTGATATACATGCTTAGTTATTTGAGACACCCATGGTCCTATCTTTGTGTTCTCACCTTGTTTAAACTAATATGTATGCCCTAAATCCAATGTACATGCATATACATAATGATCATATGGATGTTTATGATTTTTGTTTTGTTGAATCATATTTTGATTAATATGTTAAATGGCATGTATTAGACCATTGACATGCATGTATAGCTTATAAGATCACCCATGCTTATATGGACCCATTTGTTGTGTTCTCACAATTCGTTTAGCTATTATGTATATCATGATTCTAATAGCATGTGGATTTACAATAATGATCATTTTATATTTATCATGTTGATTTATGTCCCGTTTTATGCCTCATATTTTTAATATACGTTTAAATGTTAGTTTTCATTAAGACTAGAATTTATACTTGTACATGTAGTGGGCCACAAATAAATCTTTATATATGTTTGTGCTTGGATGCTTATTTGTACCCATTAGATGTTCTAGTATAGTCTAGTTTTGATGATTCATGCATTCTAACCTATATTCCAATTTTGGATATGTTTTTTAAGATCATGTGTTTTCACTTCATGTATATGTCTACTTTGCCAAACTTTAAGATATACATGTATACCCCTTAAGTCATTTGCTTTCATGCAAATCTTTATTATGGACTCAATTGTGTTTAGGGATATGTATGTATACTTTTTGTGTTGACAAAACATACATATGCCTTGAAGTATAAATTAGTTTTATTGAAAATTTTACATTTTCATGTTTCATGTTTAAGGAATTTCAATTGAGCTTAATTGAACATTTTCATGATGATATGTGTCACATAACACTTTTTCACTCACTTATTAGTTTTCTCATGATTTTATTTTCATGAGTATGATACATGTTTATAGAATTTGAGTGTTTAGTGCCATGTGATTTACATGTGTTTCATGAAAAATATTTATGTTTTATTCCTTGCTTGAAGGATTTCGTACTAGTTAACAAGATTTCCTATTTAACTAGTTCGTATTCTTCTTTGGTAGATATTTTCAAATATACTCTATTTTCAAACCTATTTTTGAAAACCCCTACCTTCTAAGGGTGGTTGGATGAGAGATCATGCTCATGTATGCCTTATAGTGAAAATCATTTTAAACTTGAACATGATTGGGAGGCTAGGTAATATGAGATATACACTTGATATTATAGTTATTTCAATGGTATCATTAGATTCTTTCAATGGTATCAATATTGATATTTTTGTATACTCATATTTTTTTTGTATATGTATGCTTGCACTTCAAAGAGTATCATTTTCAATTGGTATCTAATTTTCATACATATATATGTTTTATTGTGCTTATTATATTCATATATCTTAGAGCACAAATTTTGATCATGATAAAGCTTGTTTATAATGACCATCTTGTTTCAATTGACTAGTTTCAATTGTATCCATATACAAGCTTTGCATGTTTTTATTTGGTAATTCATAAAGAGGGAGAAAACTTGTATTTCATCTTTCAATTGGTATTTGATTTCCACTCCCATACTTTATGATTGAAAATTTCAATTTGGTACCATATGTTCAAAATGAAAAAATATTTACAATTGGTATCAAAATCCGTGTTTAGAAATTCAAAATTTGTTATGTTTAATTTCAATTGGTATCAAGATTGTTTTCTTATAATTGGTATCAATATTTTATGTTTCCTTTCAATTGGTATCAAGATGCTCTACTTTGACAAATTTTTTTTAATTGATATCTTAATTGATTGTCACCCCTTATTTACATCATTTGTGTTTTAGACAAAAAGGGGAGAACATTATTTTATTGCTTTTAAACCCTTTATTGTTTCTTTGTTTCGAACAAAAAGGGGGAAAGAATGTTTTTGTTTTTACTTGGACCCCTTTGTTGATAATTGACAAAAAGGGGGAGAAGTATTTGAGTTTTATATGCATGTTTTATATGCATGTTTTGTCGTTTAATTGTTTAATTGTTTAATTGTTTATTGTTTAATTGTTTAATTAGTATCAAGAGCATTATTTAAGAACATGTTTTTATTGGTATCAAGAGTTTATTGGTATCAAGAGCACGTTTTATGCATGATGCATTTCATATGTTATATGTTTGGTATCAAGAGCATGTTTTTGTATTTGGTACCTTGTTTTATGCATATCTATGCATACATGTTTAAGAGCCTTACATTGCATATCTACTTGTTTATTCCTATGCATGAGTTAAGGGGGAGCTTCTCTGAAGCTTAACTTTAATCCATGCATATATAACTCCATGAGTTTTGTCATCATAAAAAAGGGAGAGATTGTTGGCCCAGAGGCCTTCCACTCTAGTTTTGATGATGATTAACTCATGTAGTTATGTGTACTAATAATCTTGTGATTTTAAGTTTCAGATCATTAATCAAGTTATTAGTAGGTGATTAGCTTCAACAAGATGATTTGGAAGCTTTCACATGTTGATTCAAGAGCCCGAGCTTCAAAGATCATATATAGCACTTGCTCGGTGGATCAAAGAGTTTGGATCGAGTCGGCTTGGAGACAGCGCTCTACAAGAAGACTTCGGTACCATAGTTTAATTTTGTATTTAGATCCAAATTGTAAAGATTAGAATAGTATGATATGCTCAAGTTCACAACACACACGTTTCATGTTTTGAATATTGGTTTTCGGTTTTTCCGTCTTTGGTTTAACCGATCTTGGTTTTATGAATAGATAGATCAAAACAAGTTTACATAGTTTAATGTATATTAGATCTGTTCTATATACATGCATGCTTAACTTCCTAGACAAACTTAGTTTTGACTTACTTATTCATGTGTTTTATGTTTTGGTATTTTTAACAAAACATTTTTAGAATTAAAGTAAAAAACATGGATATATATATATATATATATATATATATATATATATATATATATATATATATATATATATATATTATATATATATATGTTTCATGTATATAGGATTATATCCATATACATTATGCCTAAATGTTGTTTAATATCATATTTTTGTATTTGGATGAGTTTTGGACAAAGTATATTTTCAATTCAAAATCCAAGTTTTAGAAAATACAGTTTTTGATTTATGGTAAAAATGATAAGACACAAAAATGTTTCAAAATGTTTGTTATTTGTGATGAATTTTTATCACAAGTTTATATTTCACAATAAAATGATAAAACTATTTTTGTGTAATTTTAGAGATTTTATGGGAATTTTTAGGATTAAAAATTACTTGTTTTTCTGACCAGAATTGCTGCTGCCAGGCTAGGTAGGTCGACCGGACGGTCGACCGTACCAAGTAGCCGGTCGACCGTAGCGGTTGACCGACGTGCACGGATACGTGCCCGCTGGCTGCCCCAAAAGCCGGTCGATCGCACGGTCGACCGACTGAGAGCAGGTTGCTCTCTGTTTGTTCCCGGTCGACCGAGCGGTCGACCGGCCAGAGAGCCGTTGCTCTCTGGTTCTGGGGACGGTCGACCGCCCGGTCGACCGAGCGGTCGACCGGTCAGAGAGCCGTTGCTCTCTGGTTCTGGGGACGGTCGACCGCCCAGTCGATCGGTAGCTGCAAGCGGTCAAATGTGACCGTTGGACGGTTGACCGACCGGTCGACCGGTGGTTCATTTTGGTAGTTTCTGCTGCCAACGGCTATAATTTTCTGAGGGCTATAAATACCCCATTGGAAAGAGGTTTTCTCTAAGATTTTTTTGTGCTAATTTTTCCTGACTATCTAGTGTTTTCACAGAAATCAAAAGAAGTTTTTGGGCTTTAAATTGAACAATCTTTTGGTGTTTTTGCTAGGGTTTGAAAAATCAAAGAAAGGGTTTTTGGGAAAAGTGTTTGATTCAACTTCTTTATCTTGGTTTCTAGTTTTTCCCAAGGATTTTCTTTGAGGTTTTGATTTCCATTCCATTGGTTTTCTCCACACTTGAGCTACATCTACTATCTTATTCTATAAGATTTTTGTGTGGGAAAAGAGATTGTTTGTGGTCTTTTGATCACCAAGTTGTAAACTCTATCTTAGCTTGGCTTTGTGCCTTTTCCTCGTTGTGTTGAGGAGGTTGTGCTATTGGGTTGTATCCCTCAAGGAGTGAGGTGATCCTTGTGTTGCTAATCCCTCAAGTTGTGAGATGATTGTTTGTTGCTTGGTGTTGTGCCTCAAGGAAGAGGTTGTGTTTGTAAGGAGAGGAGTTGGGTACTCCTTGTAATTGTTATTGCCTCAAATCCTCGATGGAGGTTCCCTTTGTGGGAGTCCTTTGTGGACAAGCTAGTGGAGTTAAAATCCTTTTGGGTGAAGGCGGGGATGTAGAGCTGGGTGCTCGAACCTCGAAACATATCTTATTGTTTGTGCTTGATCCCTTGGCTCTTACTCTCTCTCTATATTGTGCCTTGCATCAATTCATATTGTTCATTCATAATCAATTGCATGGCTTGTTTGAGTGTGCATCTCTTGTTATTGCAATTAGTTTTTAAATTCCGCGTTAAGTTCACTAGATTAGCATCATCACCTATTCACCCCCCTCTAGGTGATTTTCAGAAGATCCTACATGCCATGCTTGATCGCCTTCAAAGGCTAAGTAAGTCATATCCACGGATCCAAGGTATGTGAGCGCTGAAGAGGTAAGTAATTTTTAGTTTCTTTCTTTTAATTCTTTAGCTTAGATCACCACAATCTCCCAACTCTTTTATCACTCTTTTTAATTTCTTTATATAAATCCATTTTTATTTTCTCCACCTTCTCAATCTACCACTTCTTCTTAACTTAACTGTAACTTTTTTTTTCAAGAACTAAAAGATGATCTTTAACCATTCTTTGTAACCGAAAAGAGAACTTGCTAAAAAGCTTCCATCGCTTGTCCCTCCTTGTGGATCACTACCCGCATAGCCACTTTTTATAGCGGTAGTATTGAGTGTTTGTACATTCTATTCTTAAGTTCTGAAATTCTATATTCTTATGTGCAGATTCTAACTCAATCAATCCCCTTGAGGTAAATTCTGATTCCGAGCTTGAAGAAGAGATGCCATATGATGACCTTGCATTATTTTGCCAAAAACTTCTTGAAAAATTTGATTTGTTAAAAAAGGAAAACAAAAGATTAAAAAGTAAAATAATAATTTATTTTAAAAGAAAAGGTTCTTTTCAACATAATTTTAAAAGTGTTTTAAAAGAAAATAATTTTGGTTGAAGAATAGAAGGAGTTTGCATTAAATGAAATTAAATCTTTGAAAAAGATACTTGTTTTTAAAAGAGAGAAAATATTTTCAAAGTGAAAAATGATATTGTTTCTTATGTTTCTTCTTCCAATATTAACAATGATATTTGTATGTTGAAGAAGAATATAGATTGTTTGGGCTCCACTTTGAGCCAATGTGCATTTAACCATAGTAGATTGGAATCTATGTTCGTAAGAAACAAATTTTACACATTCATGCACATACCCCATGGCACACACATGCACATCATGATCATACTCATTCCTCCATGTCTGTTAGAGTGTACACATGTACACATTGTGACCGCAATTGCCATCTTGCAAAATTTTATTTTGATAGATTAAATATTTCAAATTTTACAAATAAGAATATTTGGGTTCTCATTGTCACTAACACTCATGGACCCAAAAAGATATGGGTACCAAAATCTCTACTACTTGTTTTTAATGTAGGTGTGGGCTCTCACAAAATATGAGAGAATTGATGCCTTGGTGGTGGATGTATTTGGAGCTTGAAGGACACATCAAATTGATGCATCTCTATCAAGGAGTTTAGGTGGGAGGACCACCATGTTTTGGAGAAATAGATTGGTTACATTGTAGGATCTAAAAATTATGTCAACACAACACTTAAACAAAGATAATTAGCGTTAAATAAAATAACTTGCAAGTAAGAAAATAAATCTCACAAAATAATGCAAAAACAAGCACAAGAGATTTTATCTTGATTCGGTCCTCTTAACCTACATCTAGTCCCCAAGCAACCCGCTTGAGATTTTCTTATCCTTAATTTTGTACACCTAAAATCAACTCCTTGTATACCACTTGACAAACAACCTTTGCCAAATTCGTACAACTCTTCTCTACACTAAGAAGATAACTTTCTTGAACACCTCTTCTCAACACCAAGAAGATAACCTTGTATAACTCCTTTCTTTGAGTGATTAGAAAATAACCTATAAGCCTTGGGAACTTGTATGTGATCGTTAATAAGGACTCTTATAGGTGGACTCGCAGAATTCTTCACTAGAGGATTGAAATTTGTGTGAAGAACAGAAAGTGGTGTTGGCCTAGAGGCCTTCCACTCTAGTTTCGATGATGATTAACTCATGTAGTTATGTTTACTAATAATCTTGTGATATTTAGTTTCAGATCTCTAACCAAGATATTAGTAGGTGATTAGCTTCAACAAAGGTGTTTTGGAGCTTTTCACATGGTGATTCAAGAGCCCGAACGTAAAGTTTATACCTACCACTCGTTGGAGTCAAGCTCAGTGGATCACGGTTTGGATCGAGTCGACTTGGAGACGGCGCTCTACAAGAAGACCTCGGTACATAGTTTAGTTTTATGTTTATATCCATTTGTTAAAAATTAGATAGTGTGATATGCTCAAGTTCACAACACACACACACACACACACACACACGTTTCATGTTTTGGATATTGGTTCTCGGTTTTTAGTTTAACCGATCTTGGTTTTCATGAATAGATAATATCAAAACAAGTTTACATGGTTTTAATGTATACTAGATTTGTTCTATATACATCTATACTTCAACTATTTAAACAAACTTAGTTTGATAGTCTATTTCATGAGTTTGGTGTTTTGGTATTTTAACAAAACGTATTTTTGGATTTTAAGTCAAAAACATTGATATATATATATATATATATATATATATATATATATATATATATATATATATATATATCTTTCATGTATATTGGATTCTATCCATATACTACATGCCTAAATGTTGTTTCAATATCATGTTTTTGTATTTAGAGGAGTTTTGGACAAAACGAATTTTCAATTCAAAAATTCAAGTTTTGAAAAATACAGATTTTGGTTTTCGGTAAAATTTCTAAGTCACAAAAATGGTTCAAATTGTTTGAAATATGTGTTGAATTTTTCCACACATGTTTGTATATCAAAGTATTATATTGAAACTATTTTTGTGGATTTTTAGAGATTTTATGGGATTTATTTGATATTAAATAAACCAGTTTTTAAATCCTTTATCAGCCCTGCCAAGCTCTAGCGGTCGACCGGACCGGTCGACCGGACATGCAGAAGAACGTGCACAAGGCCATATCAGTTGACCGGTCGACCGAGCGGTCGACCGACTGAAGCCAACCCACTCTCGGGTTGCCCCGGTCGACCGGGCGATCGACCGGCCAGAGAGCCGTTGCTCTCTGGTTCAGGGCTCGGTTGACCGGGCGGTCGACCGGAAGGCTCAACGGTCAGAAATTTGACCGTTTTTTGGTCGACCGGCCGGTCAACCGGAAGGTCAATTTTGACATGTCTGCTGCCAACGAGCAGATTCTTTTGGGGAGTTATATATACCCCATTTGAAGTGGATTTTGGTTAAGAATTTCTGAGCCAAAAATTTCCTACTCTCCAGTGTTTTTAAAAGCTTGTTTTCAAAAGAGTTTATTGGTTCTTAAAGATCATTCTTTAATTGTTTTCAAGAGTTGAAAAATCAAAGAAAAATATAGATTTGGGATATTTGCCTTGTTCTTCATTCTATCAAATACTAAGTTGTTTTCCCAAGTATTTTTCCTTGTGATTTATTTTCCAACATCTTGATTTCTCACACTTGAGCCATATCATTCTATCCTATCTATTAGGATCTTTTTATTTTGTGGGAAAAGAAATTGTTTTGTGGTTGAGATAGACTACCAAGTGTTGTACCCCTCCTTTATTTGTGATATCCCTCTAAGTGTAGAGATTGATTGAGTTGTATCCCTCTATTATGAGGTGATAGTGGAGGTTGAGCTTGTATCCCTCTTAGTGAAGAGGTGGATTGTGGTTGTTTGGCTAAGTGCCTACCCCTCTTGTGTGAGGTGGTGTTTGTGCTGCCTCTAGTGAGAGGTTGTATTCGGTTGAGAGAGGAGTTGTGTACTCCCTATTGTATTTGCCCCAAATCCTCAGTGGAGGTTCCCTGTGTGGAAGTCCTGTGTGGATAAGTTAGTGGATTGGAAATTCTTCTGTGTGAAGGTAGGGACGTAGAGCAGTGGATCGAACCTCAAAACAAATCTTGGTGTTTGCGTTTGATCCATTGACTCTTACTCTCTCTCTATTACTTTGAGCATTGCATCATATTGCCATATCATATATATATGCTTGTGTTGTTTGTGTGTGCCTCACTTGTGTTTAACCACGAGAGCTTCATATAGCACCTCAACTCTTATTCAGAGGAATCAAGAGGAGTTAGTCCAGAGCCTTTCACCGGGAATTCGGCTACACTCGTTGGTTACACAAAGTGTGTTGCTTATTTAGTTTTTAATTTTCGCATTTAGTTCATTAGATTAGCCGTACACCTATTCACCCCCCTCTAGGTGTGCTTTCAATTGGTATCAGAGCCTATGCTCCTGATATTTTGTTTAACCACCTAGGAGTGTGATCTTGGTTTTGCTAATCTATCATTTGCATTTGTACACGTATATTGTTTACACACACTCATGGATTGCTTGACACCTCCCATGTTTGATGTCTCCAACATTGACATGTGGAAATTTAGGATGTCCATGTACTTGAAAACCCTACGCTTGCATGTTTTCCTTGCCGCTACCAAGAAATCCTATCTTGGTGATAGCAAGCATATAGAGGCCAATGCACAAGCCCTTGAGGCACTTAGAAGCACGCTTAATAAAGAATATCTGTGCTTAGTTTCTAACTGTGATTCCGCCTTTGCAATGTGGAACACATTGACTTCCTCCAAGCTTCAATTGCCAATCCAAATGGAGGATGAATCTAGTGAAGAATCCAAGCAACAATGCTACATGGTCCAAGGGAATGACTCCCTTGAGGTATATTCGGAATCTAAATTAGATGGTAATGATGCTAGTCTTCTTGTGATGAGTATGTTTATCTAATGCTTTAAATGAAGAACTATCTATTGTATGTGAAAAATTATTAGAAAAATATAATCTTTTAAAAAAGAAGAGTTTTGAACTTAACAAAGAAAATAAGGATTTATGTTCAAAACTAGATTTGGTTTTGCAAGAAAAAGTGGAGATTTCAAATGAAAGGGATTCATTGAAATCTAAACTTGAACTTGCCCTAAAAGAAAATACTATTTTGAAAATAAAAATGATTGTGATATAATTTTGAAGAAAAATGAATCTTTATCTTCAAAACTTGACTTTGTTGTAAAAGAAAATATTTCTTTGAAAAACAAAATTAATTTGATTTCAAAAGATTTGGAGATTGCTTTAAGGAAAATAAATCTTTAAAAAATGATATTGATTCACATTTTTGCCATGCTAGTGTAGCTTCACCTAGCTTACCTATTGCATGCACCTCTTCTTCTAGGATTGATGATGATATGTGTTTGTTAAAGAAGAGTGTGGATTATTGGGTTCCACTTTGAGCCAATGTGCTTTGAACCATACACGTTTGGAATCTATGTTTCGAAAGAAACAAGTTCCTTCTATGCATGCACACCATACACGGCATACACATGCTTTGTACGTTCACTCCCATAACACGATGTATGCTCCTGTGTACACTTGTACACATTGTGGACGTAAGGGCCACCTTGCTAAATTTTGCTATGATAAGATACATGATGTAAATTTAGCAACCAAATTTATTGGGTTAGGAAAGGAGCTAACCCCCATGGACCCAAAGAGTTTGGGTACCAAAGACCACCCCTATGCTATTTGATGTAGGTGTGGGATCTCGCATGACATGAGAGCGATGGTACCTTGAGGTGGATGCGTTCCAAGCTTAAAAGAGGACTATTTGGATGCATCACTTTTAAGGGGAGTTTGATGGAAGAACCACCACGTTTTGGAGATATGGAGATGTGCCTTTTAGGTTTTGATAACATCTCTAACTCCCATTATGTTTGCTTGTTTTTAGATCATTCATTTATAGCATGTCTTGTTTAATGTTCATTATGCCATATGCCATGTTTAGTAGATTAGTGATATACATGATTAGTATTTGAGACACCCATGTTTATATGGATTTATATTTAGTGTTCTCACTTTAGTTTATCTAATGTGTATATCCTAAATCTAATGCATGTGCATATACATAATGATCATATGTATGTTTATGAGTTTTTATTTTGAATTCAATGCTTTATAATTTGATTACTCGTTTAGATGTTAGTTTTCATTAAAACTAGGATATCTACTTGTACAACTAGTGAGCTACAAATAGACCATTATATGTTTGTGCTTGAATGCTTATTTGTACCCATTAGATGTACTAGTATAGTCTAGTTTTGATGATTCAAACATTTTGACATGTATTCCCATATTGTACATGTTTTCCATATTTATATGTTTAGCTTCATGTATATGCCTATTGTGTCTAAACTATTAGCTATACATATACGTCCTTGAGCCACTTGCCTTCATGCATATACTTTTGTGGATTCGTTATATTTTGGATATGTATGTATACTTTAGTTTGTACATGACATACACATACTTTGAAGAATTCTAGTTTTGATGAGTTTTCATGTTTTAAGGAATTTCTTATTGAGCTTATTGCCTATTTTCATGACTATGTTCTTCACACAAAACTTGTACACTCACATTATTTGAGATTTTCTCATGATTTGTTTTCATGAGTCCTATATGAGCTTTATATCTTTTGAGTGTCAATTGTTGAGTGATTTTCATGTTTCATGAAATATATTTTTGTTTTATTCCTTACTTGAAGGATTTCGTACTAGTTTACAAATTTTTCATATAACTAGTTCGTATTCTTCGTTATGGTAGAGTTTTTCAAAAATACTATATTTTCAAGCCTATTTTTGAAAACCCCTACCCATCCAAGGGCGGTTGGTTGGGCGACCATACCTTGTATGCTTATTATTGAAAATCCTTTTGAACATGTGCATGAAATGGGTGGTAGGTGATTGAGGCACAACCTGCACACAAAAAATACAGAATTTTAGATTTAGAATGAAGATGTGCAAGTGCTCAATTCTTACCGCTATAGCAAGTGGCTATGCGGGTCGTGATCCACAAGGAGGGTTTTGCAATAGAAGCGTTTACGTTTTTGTATTGAAATCTTTATGAAAACCAAACGAGAGTTCTTCTCTGTATTTAAGTTAAAAAAAGTGGAAAAGAATTATATCAAAGTTAGAAGAAAATGAGAGATGAAGAAGGTGAAAAAAATTAGAAAACGACGAAAACGACTATGTACCAATGATTATTTACAAGGAAGTGAAAAGGAGTGGTGTTGGTGATTTAATTTACAGAAATGAAAGAAAAGAAAGAAGAGGAAGAAATACTTACCTAGATTGATTGATGACTTACCTGAAAACCTTTGCATGTTCTACCTTTATTTAGGAGGCGTTCAACGCATAGATCATAAGCTCGAGCTCAGTCCCCGTTCGCATTATATCATCAAGTCTTGCACAAGCATGAAGTGATATGTCTTGAGGAGGAGAACGTCTTCATGAACTATCGTTGGCACTCACATAACATCGTTATACTTGTGCTTTGGAATTCACTGGTAAACTCAATAAAAACAAACGAGGTAAAGTAGAAGAGGAAGACGAAAACAAAAGAAAATGAAAGTAAAGAAGAATATAAAAATGTTACCTTTTATTGCTTGAAACGATGGAAGAAAGGAGGAGGGTACATCGGTGTCACTCTCAACATATTCCTCTCTCTCTTACTTACATGAATCATCATCTAGCCTAAGCTTACTTACACATTACAAGTACATAATAAAGAAAAGAAAAACCTAAAACTAAGAAATGGAAAACTTGGCTAAGTCCTATCTCTGCATGGTCGTCCCATTTTAAGCGAACATACTGGATTTTTATAGGCAAAACCCTAACCATCAGGATCCCGGGAGATCGGGGAGCAAACGCTCCCCCTAACTCCCCAACCAAGCCGCGGAAACGCGGCTTTGGCCGCGTTTTCGCGGCCAGGGTGTGGCCACGTGGCCACACCCTGTTGGTGGGTCTCTCCGGGGTCGAGTTCTGGTTTTATCTTGGGTTGGATTTGTAGTTCAGCTCCGAGATTTTGAAGAAATGACCGTTGATCTTTGCTTCAACCGATCGATTCTGAGAGGATTCTTCTCAACCGGATTTCAACCACTTGATTTTTGCCCTGATTTAGTGAGTGCGAATTAACTCTGATTTAATTCAGAATTTTGGTGGGCTTTGGGCTCATTTCTCTTCATCTCCTTAAAGAATGGGCCTGCAAATAAATTAAGCAATTAATTAAGACAATGCAAAGTTTTATTCTAGAATAAGTATGGAAATATGATACTAAATATGTAACATTAGCGATCAATCACACCCCCATACCTATCTTTTGCTCGTCCTCGAGCAAAACAACTAAACTATACTAAGGATTATTAGACCACTTTCGCAGGTCACGCGATTGCACTGAGCATGTGCAACAAGCCGTTAAACCTCTAGGTTTCCCCTAGAGGACGAGTTTTGTCTCATGAGGGTTTTCAGCGGATTACACCCACAAAATCCATAAAGAAAGGGAAATAAAGAGTTAGTATTTTCGAAAAGCATTTTGAAAGAGAAAAATATTTGAAATATAATTGTAAGATTTAAGCAATCTATAAGTTATAGGAAAACTTAATTTTTCATTCCTAAACTTATTCTCTATTCAAAAATTGTTATCAATCAAAGTAAGGAGTCAAATTGTACTTTTCATCTAGTCTATTACTTTACCCTAAGTCATATGCACCTTGTGACTGTGAAAATTTTGACTAAGGGTTCATTAACTCTAACTCTTATGCCTTATTTATTTATATATATATACTTTTTTGTTGGTGGTATTATTCCTTAGTTCTATTAGGCTTTCTAATCTGCCCATGTAACGAGCCTTTAATCGATGACTCCCAAACCAAACGGTCTTAGGGCACCAGGTGAGAAAACACCCCAAGGACTTAAGGACTCGAGCAAATAAGGCCACAAAACTAAGGATTTTATTATATGGACCTCTTTTAGGCGTGAATACTTATGCTTTATTAGGCACAAATACCCAGCTTAATCAGAGGATTTTTTTGTATATTTTCCTTTTCAAACTTATCTATTCATCTTTCGCATAAATACTAAGGCTTGCTTAGGCCAAAGCACCTAGCTAATCAATAATTAGACTTGTTTTTTTTTTAATAAGGCATAAGAATCTTTGTTTTTGAACCCTAAGTGTGTAAGTGTATGAAGTGTGCATATTTCATCAAGGTAAAGACCAAGACTAAATTACTTTGACAAATTATCTTCCTAACCCTAAAAATCAAACAAATAATCTTATTTTGACCAAGTATAGGAAATCCTTATTTAGATTTTCCTATTCCTTAATTTCTTACAAAAAATATGTCAAAGTATTGTTTCCATTTTCAAAAGTTTTTAAGGTAAAGAAAATGTTAATATTTTTTTTTTAAACAAAAAGAAAAGTTATGTTAGACCCTCCCCCACACCTATCTCATGCATTGTCCTCAATGTATGAATAATGCATAGATGCATGAAAAAGAAGAAAGGGAAGGAGAATGTTACCTTAAGGTGATGGTTCCGGTTGTGGTCTGATTGGTCCACGAAATGCGGCCCAATCACCTTTTCTTGGGGTTCAAAGGAACCCACCAGAAATATCTTTAATATAACCCATTAAAAAGATGTATCCATAAAGGATCTTTATTAAATATTTAACCCCATCTAATTTCCAAATTCTATAATTAATTTCAGAGTCAAATTTGTCAACCACCTCGTCCCAGAAATGAGTGTGAAATGATAGAATGTTTGACTTAGACTCAGGAAGTACGGGAACTAACACCGACTCAGGAAGGTGACTTAAGTCAAGTAAAGGTTCAGGAGTCGAATAAGTTCAGGAATTGGGTCCAAGTCAAGAAGTTGAAACTCAGGTCCACATGTATTTTCCAACAATGGAATGTGACCTAATATGGGTGATTCAAGTTCAGGAATGATAGGTGGAGGAATCAAAGCTGACTCTAAAATATTACTCAAGTTTGGTAACAAAGCAGGAGTCAATATTGATTCAGAAAGTTGAACTAGATCACAGATTTGAGAATCTAGGTCACATATCTCATTGAGTTCAATATCAAAAAATGGAGAACTTACCAATTTATCAATGGGACTTTCAAGAGTGTAAAATTGGTCAAGTTCAATATGATCATCAAAAATGGGTGATTCAATTTCATAATGAATTGGCACAGGATCCAATGTTGACTCGGGAAGAAGATCGAAATCAGGTGAGGACACCGGAGTCATTATTGAATCAGGAAGTAAAACTGAATCACTAAGTTGAGGTTCATGATCATATTCATTTTCAAGTTCGATTTCAGGAAAAGGATAACTTGCCAAACTGTCAAAATTTGGAGTTTGGGCAAGTTCAAATGATTGTTCTGAAATAGAACCTTGATTTTCAAAACAACCTGACTCGTCGGCTCTAACAGAGTGGTTAGTGACATCAGAAATGGGCAAACGGTGGGAATGTAGGGATTGGACCATCATATCTATGTCACGATTACGGGTGTTTTGAGCCTGAGTCATGACTTTAAGCATCTTTTCATAGTTGATAGGTTCATTGTTGTGATGAAAAGATGAAGAATTGTCTTGAAAGTGGTAGTGAAATTGTGAGTCCATTAGATTTTGAGATTTTTGTTTGGACTCACGCATACTCATTTTCAAAATTGATGGTTTTCTATTTTGGACTGGTGGATCTGAGTATGAATCTTGAAAATATTGTGGACTAGGTGGAGAAGGAGGACAAGTTGGTTGAAAATTATGCTCGGGGGAGGTGAATCCCCATTGACTCGGTGAAGAGTTAAAATTATTATAGAAATTATAGTTATTAGATTGGGGGCATGGGTTATATTGATTCAGATAAGACCAATCCGGCACACTAAGTTCGTTAAAGTCATGATATGCTGGATTGGTAATATCCGAAAATGAACTCGGTGTGTAATATAGATTATTATTAAAGTTGAAAAAATTATTATTATAAGCCATATCACACAATAGAATACAAAAAAGAAAGAAAAAAATAAATAAGCAAACAAATAAAAAGAGAAAATTCTAACTAAGTTAGGGTAGACCTATGACCTAGACGACTCCTAACTGATTAGACTGTCCACGGGAGGTTTAATGCAGACTTTGACCACAAGCTAATCAGCCAGGTCAGGGTAAGGTTGGTGGGAGGTTTCCGTCAAAGACGTTCCTTAATTAAATAACCACCAACCTTCGGGCTTTCGGCCCTTAATCCCTTTCCTAGACACTGATTTTGCAGGAGTCAAATTCCAACACTTTTTTCCCTTAGGATAATCTCCTAATTGAGTCCGAGATGTCTCTAGGGCCAACGTCTACTCATTTTTAGTTAGGCTTGGGTTAGTGAGTGCTTGGAATCTGATTTTTGGGCTAAGGAAGGGTGATTAAATCCCCACCTTATCTTGTTATGGGTTAGTGCCCTTAAGATAAGTTTGTGCAAGTGTACAAGATATGTAAATAGGATTCACTCAAAGCAATGAAAATCAACCAAGAGATGAGTCCTATTCTACATGCAATGCGTACGTACCTTGCTCCAGCACTCTTCAACAGTAAAAATAAATGAATTGAAAAGACACATGCCTAAAATGCAAACGTCTAATCAATTTTTTTTCTTTTCAACAAATGTTTTACTGTGATTATTAGCAGGCTTATATGATGGCATATACGAAAAAGTAAAGTTGCAGAAAACTAGAATTTGCAAAGCAAGCAGCGCTGCAAAAGACAGTTAGTAGTCCACTCCTTTTTGCCGCGGATCCGCGGCTTTGGCCGCGAAAACGCGGCAAAGCAGAGGGCACTTGGTCTCTGCTTTCTAGAGCAGAGGCCCAAGGCCACTTATATGTTACTGCAACTTTAATTTTCTGTACCTGCAACAGAGAAGAAAATTCGTTTAGTTCTAAAAAATTTTCAAAAAAATCAAATTTCAATAAAAACGTTACCCTCCCCGGCAACGGCGCCAAAAATTGATTGAGGCACAACCTGCACACAAAAATACAGAATTTCAGATTTAGAATGAAGATGTACAAGTGCTCAATTCTTACCGCTATAGCAAGTGGCTATGCGGGTCGTGATCCACAAGGAGGGTTTTGCAATAGAAGCATTTACGTTTTTGTATTGAAATCTTTATGAAAACTATACGAGAGTTCTTCTCTGTTTTTAAGTTAAAAAAAGTGGAAAAGAATTATGTCAAAGTTAGAAGAAAATGAGAGATGAAGAAGGTGGAAAAAATCAGAAAACGGCGAAAGAGACTATGTACAAATGATTATTTACAAGGAAGTGAAAAGGAGTGGTGTGGGTGATTTAATTTACAGAAATGAAAGAAAAGAAAGAAGAGGAAGAAATACTTACCTAGATTGATTGATGACTTACCTGAAAACCTTTGCATGTTCTACCTTTGTTTAGGAGGCGTTCAACGCATAGATCATAAGCCCGAGCTCAGTCCCCGTTCGCATTATATCATCAAGTCTCGCACAAGCATGAAGTGATACGTCTTGAGGAGGAGAACGTCTTCATGAACTATCGTTGGCACTCACATAACATCGTTATACTTGTGCTTTGAAATTCACTTGTAAACTCAAAAACAAACGAGGTAAAGTAGAAGAGGAAGACGAAAATAAAAGAAAATGAAAGTAAAGAAGAACATAAAAATGTTACCTTTTATTGCTTGAAACGATGGAAGGAAGGAGGAGGTACATCGGTGTCACTCTCAACATATTCCTCTCTCTTTCTTACTTACATGAATCATCATCTAGCCTAAGCTTACTTACACATTACAAGTATATAATAAAGAAAAGAAAAACCTAAAACTAAGGAATGGAAAACTTGGCTAAGTCCTATCTCTGCATGGTCGTCCCATTTTCAGCGAACATACTGGATTTTTATAGGCAAAACCCTAACCATCAGGATCCCGAGGAGATCGGGGGAGCAAACGCTCCCCCTAACTCCCCAATCAAGCCGCGAAAACGAGGCTTTGGCCGCGTTTTCGCGGCCAGGGTGTGGCCACGTGGCCACACCCTGTTGGTGGGTCTCCCCGGGGTCGAGTTCTGGTTTTATCTTGGGTTGGATTTGCAGTTCAGCTCCAAGATTTTGAAGAAATGGCCGTTGATCTTTGCTTCAACCGATCGATTCTGAGAGGATTCTTCTCAACCGGTTTTCAACCTCTTGATTTTTGCCCTGATTTAGTGAGTGCGAATTAATTCTGATTTAATTTAGAATTTTGGTGGGCTTTGGGCTCATATCTTTTCATCTCCTTAAAGAATGGGCCTGCAAATAAATTAAGCAATTAATTAAGACAATGCAAAGTTTTATTCTAGAAATTCGTAGGAAGTATGATACTAAATATGCAACATTAGCGACCAATCAGTAGGAAGTATGAGTTATACATTTTATCATATTATGTTTTCAATTGGTATCATTAGATTATTTCAATTGGTATCAATATTGACATTCTTTTTGTATACTCATATATATATATATTTTTTATATATGTATGTTGACACTTCATATAGTATCAATTTCGATTGGTATCTACTTTTTCATATATATATATGTTTTATTTGTACTTATTATATCTCTATATCTTTAAGCACAAATTTTGGTTATGCTAAGCTTGATTTCTTTAAAGACTATCATATTTCAATTGATTATTTTCAATTGGTACTTATACAAGCTTATGCATCATGTTATTTGGTATTTCATAAAGGGGGAGAAATTCGTATTTCATCTTTCAATTGGTATTTTGTTTACCTTTGGTATTCTACTCCCACACTTTATAATGAAAAATGATTGAAAAAGTTAATATTGATTTTAAGTTGGTATCATATGCTCAAAATGAAAAATACTTTCAATTGGTAAATGAAAAATATCTTACAGTTAGTTTATGTTTTTCAAATTGATATCAAAGGTGTATAATATTTTAAATTGGTACTAATTTTTACAATTGGTATCAAGATTTTTTATTTGTTTACTTACAAATGGTAATAAAGTTTTGCTTTCAATTGGTATCTAATATGGTATCAAAATTTTGATTGATTTCTTAAGTTCTATTTTTCAATGCCTCATTTACTTTCAATTGGTCATTTACTTTCAATTGGCATTTCTCAAAATTTTTGTTGGTTTACCTATGTGTTCACTTACATTTGGTATCATGATGCACTATATTGATATATTTTTAATTGGTATCGTGTTTGTTTTGATTTTACCCCTTGAAGTATTTCTTTTGTTTCGGACAAAAAGGGGAAGAACATATGTTTTATTGGTTTTTCTTTGACCCCTTTGTTGATGATTGACAAAAAGGGAGAGAAGCATTTGAGTTTATATGCATGTTTTTTTTCATATTTTGATATTGGTATCAAGAGATTTTGTTTTATGTTTTGTTGATATTGGTATCAAGAGCATGAATACTAGTATCTAGAAACATAGTTTGTTTTTTATTAATATCAAGAGCATTATTTAAAAGAACATGTTTATGAAAAGAAGAAATAATTTATTTTGGTATCAAGAGCTTGTTTTATGCATGTTGATGCATTTCATGTCTGGTATCAAGAGCATATTTTTTATTTGATATCAAAAGCATGTTCATTTCATTGTTTTATGCATGTCTATGCATATTCGTGTTTAATATTCATTGCATATATTTATTGTTTATTGCTATGCATGAGTTAAGGGGAGTTTCTTTGAAGCTTAACTTTAATCCATGCATATATAACTCCATGAGTTTTGTCATCATCAAAAAGGGGGAGATTGTTGGCCCAGAGGCCTTCCACTCTCGTTTTGATGATGATTAACTCATGTAGTTATGTTTACTAATAATCGTGTGATGTTTAGTTTCAGATCTCTAACTAAGATATTAGTAGGTGATTAGCTTCAACAAAGGTGTTTTAGTGCTTTTCACATGGTGATTCAAGAGCCCGAGCGTAAAGTTAATACCTAGCACTCGTTGGAGTTAAGCTCGGTGGATCACGGTTTGGATCGAGTCGACTTGGAGACGGCGCTCTACAAGAAGACTCGGTACATAGTTTAGTTTTATGTTTAGATCCATTTGTCAAAGATTAGATAGTGTGATATGCTCTAGTTCACAACACACACACGTTTCATGTTTTGGATATTGGTTTTCGGCTTTTAGTTTAACCGATCTTGGTTTTCATGAATAGATAATATCAAAACAAGTTTACATGGTTTTAATGTATACTAGATTTGTTCTATATACATCTATGCTTCAACTATTTAAACAAACTTAGTTTGATAGTCTATTTCATGAGTTTGGTGTTTTGGTATTTTAACAACACGTATTTTTGGATTTTAAGTCAAAAACATTGATATATATATATATACACATATATATATATATATATATATATATATATATATATATATATATATATATATATATATATATATATATATATATATATATATATATATAGGATTCTATCCATATACTACATGCCTAAATGTTGTTTCAATATCATGTTTTTGTATTTAGAGGAGTTTTGGACAAAACGAATTTTCAATTCAAAAATCCAAGTTTTGGAAAATACAGATTTTGGTTTTCGGTAAAATTTCTAAGTCACAAAATTGTTCAAATTGTCTGAATATATGTTGAATTTTTCCACACATGTTTGTATATCAAAGTATTATACTGAAACCATTTTTGTGGATTTTTAGAGATTTTATGGGATTTATTTGATATTAAATAAACCAGTTTTCAAATCCTTTATCAGCCCTGCCAGGCTCTGGCGGTCGACCGGACGGTCGACCGGACCAGGAGCCGGTCAACCGGACTAGGAGCCGGTTGACCGGAACGGTCGACCGGACGTGCACAAGAACGTGCACAAGACCATATCAGTTGGCCGGTCGACCGAGCGGTCGACCAACTGAAGGAAACCCACTCTTGGGTTGCCCCGGTCGACCGGGCGGTCGACCGGCCAGAGAGCCGTTGCTCTCTGGTTCAGGGCCCGGTCGACCGGTCGGTCGACCGGAAGGCTCAACGGTCAGAAATTTGACCGTTAGCCGGTCAACCAGCCGGTCGACCGGAAGGTCAATTTTGACCTGTCTGCTGCCAACGGGCAGATTCTTTTGGGGAGTTATATATAACCCATTTGAAGTGGGTTTTGGTTAAGAATTTTTGAGCAAAAATTCCTACTCTCTAGTGTTTTTAAAAACTTGTTTTCAAAAGAGTTTATTGGTTCTTAAAGATCATTCTTTATTTGTTTTTAAGAGTTGAAAAAATCAAAGAAAAATATAGATTTGGGATATTTGCCTTGTTCATCATTTCTATCAAATACTAAGTTGTTTTCCCAAGTATTTTTCCTTATGATTTGTTTTCCAACATCTTGATTTCTCACACTTGAGCCATATCATTCTATCCTATCTATTAGGATCTTTTTGTTTTGCGGGAAAAGAAATTGTTTTGTGGTTGAGATAGACCACCAAGTGTTGTACCCCTCCTTTATTTGTGATATCCCTCTAAGTGTAGAGGTTGATTGAGTTGTATCCCTCTATTGTGGGTGATAGTGGAGGTTGAGCTTGTATCCCTCTTAGTGAAGAGGTGGATTGTGATTGTTTGGCTAAGTGCCTACCCCTCTTTTGTGAGGTGGTGTTTGTGTTGCCTCTAGTGAGAGGTTGTATTCAGTTGAGAGAGGAGTTGTTTACTCCTGTTGTATTTGCCCCAAATCCTCAGTGGAGGTTCCCTGTGTGGGAGTCCTGTGTGGACAAGTTAGTGGATTGGAAATCCTTTTGTGTGAAGGCGAGGACGTAGAGCAGTGACTCGAACCTCGAAACAAATCTTGGTGTTTGCGTTTGATCCATTGACTCTTACTCTCTCTCTATTACTTTGAGCATGCATCATATTGCCATATCATATATATATGCTTGTGTTGTTTGTGTGTGCCTCACTTGTGTTTAACCACGAGAGCTTCATATAGCACCTCAACTCTTATTCAGAGGAATCAAGAGGAGTTAATCCAGAGCCCTTCACCGGGAATTTGGCTACACTCGTTGGTTACACGAAGTGTGTTGCTTATTTAGTTTTTAATTTCCGCATTTAATTCATTAGATTAGCCGTACACCTATTCACCCCCCTCTACGTTTACTTTCAAGTGGAACTAGTTTTCTGAAAAACAGAATATTTTAACATAGTTTGGACAGAAAACTAATGATATGAATTAGTGTATTTAGCCTAGGACAACATCCCTATTTATAACTGAAATCTATGGTCAGTTAGGGTAGTTATAAAGACAAATTTGAATATTAAAATATTGGATAAATATCAGAAAACAATAACTGTTTAATAGTCAAAAATTGTTATAAGTCGAATAGGGTAGTGAGTATAGTCGACTAGGGGAACGAGATTTGCCTGAGTTAGTCGACTAGTCAAATAATTAAGTCGACTACATCAAGACTGATACAAATATGCAAGTTTCTGGAAACAACTATTAATCGACCAGCAGAAAACTATTAGTCGACTACAACATGGATTAGTCGACTAGTAATGTTGATAAGTTGACTAATGCTGCTAACTGTCATCAAACAAAAAGTTGATATTTTTTTTGACAGGACTTAGTCGACTATAGGACTTTGACAAGTCGACTAGACATTGTATTAGTCGACTATAAGAAAGGTCAAGTCGACTAATAAGACTATTTATGTGTGTGAGTTTTAAGGCTTTTAACATTCTATATAAAATACACAAAGTAGCCAAATTACATTTGTTATCATCAAAACAAGTTCCAACATTCTCCCCCTTTTTGATGATGACAACATGTATGCACAAGCTCTCCCTTAGAGAAACTCCCCCTGCAGAAAACATGTTATAACAAATATATATAACAAGTATTCTCCCCCTACATCGTAGCATACATATGATATATTTTCAAATGTTAGAAATAACTTATATCATCAGGTATTCTCTTTTCTTTGTATGGTATCTATAAGATAAAGCATTATTAATAGCACAATCATAACATGATCAAAATATTAACCTTTAGAAATCCAAACCCAATTGAATTTGGTTTGCATCTGTTAGTATAAACATAATTGCATGAATTTCATATATGATATGTATATGATGGAATATAAGCATTTTTATCCATATTATTTAGATTATTAGGAATCAAAGTATATTTATACTTTGATTTCATGGTCTTCTTAACAAAAGAATTATCATTATTCTTTTTGTAGACATGTGTAGTTCTTTCAACATTATTTTTTGAACAACCAAGACCAATATACTTATCTTTTGAAAATCTAAGTCCAAAATGATTGTAAGAAACCTTTTGATATGACAATATATCATTTAAATTTTCTTTTTCTTTATTAAACTTTATCACTTTATTCAAAAGTTCTTCATATTTATTTTTGAAACTTGTCATGTCTTTATCTAAAACAGAAATTCTTTCGTTTAAAGACATAGTTTCTCTTTTGAGAAAAGCATTTTCTTTTAAGAAATTCTCAGTATCCTTTTTCAATGAAGAGATAACTTTTTCAAAGTCATCCTTTTGAGAATTTACAGAAGAAATTTGAGAAAAATAAATAGAATTTTCTTTTGATAAAACTTTATTTTTCATTTTTTTTATTTTTAAGATCATTATATAGTTCATGAAATACATCTAATAGTTCAGTATATTGTACCTCATCTTCTTCTTGAGCCATAAAGCAAACATTTGCATGTTCAGCGACTTCTTCTTCATCTGAGGAAGATGAATCACTATTCTCCCATGATGCTTGATAATCTTTCTTCTTTTTGAATTTTTTGCTCTTGAATTTTTCTTTATTTTTTAGCAATGGGCAATCCTTCTTCATATGACCTGTTTAATTATAATTAAAACATGTAGGATTAAACTTACCTTACTTCAAGAACTTTTTAAATTTTCTTGAGAGCATTGCCATCTCCTCTTCATCATCATCTGAATTTTCCGTATCTGAGGATGTATAGAAGGCAAGTACTTTCTTCTTTAATTAAAGTTGATGTTCATTCTTTCGATCTTTAAGTTGCACGTCATATGCCATTAAATTATAAATTAGGTTTTCTAATGACATTGTTGAAAGATCATTTGCTTCTTTATTATAGTGATTTTCTTCTTTCAATCTGATGTGAGTGCACGAAGAACCTTTCTAACTTTTTCGACTTGAGTGTACTCTTTTTCAAGGAATGCTAAGAAATTTATAATGTCGGTGAACCTTGTAATCATTTCTGAAATTGTTTCATTCTCCTTCATTTTGAAGAGTTCAAACCTGTGAACAAGAACAGAAATTTTAGATTCTTTAACCTTATTTGTACCTTCATGGGTTATCTGTAGAATCTGTCATATTTGATTTGCAAATCTGGTTGTTGGTACGCGATTGAATTCTTCTTTATTCAAGGTACAAAAAAGTGCATTCATTGCTTTGGCATCAAGGTTTGCAGACTTCTTTTGTTCTTCATTCCATGCACTGTAATTGGTGGTCAGCTTGATGTACGATACTTCTACTATGTTCCATAGTTCGTAGTTGAGCGATTGCAAGTAGACCTTCATTCTACACTTCTAATAGTTGTAATTTGAACCATCAAATAGTGGTGGACGTTGTGTATAATATCCTTCTCTAAATTGCGATGAAGGAAACTCCGTTGCCATCTTTGTAGGTTATTGACTGGGTATGCAGGGCTCTGATACCAATTGTAGGATCTAAAAATTATGTCAACACAACACTTAAAGAAAGATAATTAGCGTTAAATAAAGTAACTTACAAGTAAGGAAATAAATCTCACAAAATAATGCAAAGGCAAACACAAGAGATTTTATCTTAGTTCGATCCTCTTGACCTACGTCCAGTCCCAAACAACCCGCCTGAGATTTTTCTTATCCTTGATTTTGTACACCCAAAATCAACTCCTTGTACACCACTTGACAAACAACCTTTGCCAAATCCGTACAACTCTACTTTACACCAAGAAGACAATTTTCTTGTACACCTCTTCTCAACACCAAGAAGATAACCTTATACAACTCTTTTCCTTGAGTGATTACAAAATAATCTATAATCCTCGAGAACTTGTATGGAATCGTGAACAAGGACTCTTATAGGTGGACTCTCAGAATTCTTCACAAGAGGATTAAAATTTGTGTGAAGAATAGAAAGTGAAACTAGTTTTCTGAAAAACAGAATATTTCAATAGAGTTTGGACAGAAAACTAATGATATGAATTGGTGTATTTAGCTTAGGACAACATCCCTATTTATAGTTTAAACTAGTTTTCTGAAAAACAGAATATTTCAATAGAGTTTGAACAGAAAACTAATGATATGAATTAGTGTATTTAGCCTAGGTCAACATCCCTATTTATAATTGAAATCTATGGTTAGTTAGGGTAGTTATCTAGACAAATTTGAATATTAAATGTTAGATAAACACCAGAAAATAATAACTGTTTAACAGTCAGAAACTTTTATAAGTCGACTAGGGTAGGGAGTATAGTCGACTAGGGAAAAAAGATTTACCTGGGTTAGTCGACTAGTCAAATAAGTAAGTCGACTGCATCAAGACTGATACAGATATGCAAGTTTCTGGAAACAACTATTAGTCGACCAGCAGAAAACTATTAGTCGACTAGTAATGTTGATAAGTCGACTAATGCTGCTAACAGTCATCAAACAGAAAGTTGATATCTTTTCTGGACAGGACTTAGTCGACTATAGGACTTTGATAAGTCGACTAGACATTGTATTAGTCGACTATAAGAAAGGTTAAGTCGACTAATAAGACTATTTGTGTGCGTGAGTTTTAAGGCTTTTAACATTCTATATAAAATATACAAAATAGCCAAGTTATACTTGTTATCATCAAAACAAGTTCCAACAACATTATATTGGTAACCATTTTATCATCCTCTTTTAAAATATTTTTAATGTTTATACACTAGTGTAGTGACCTAAACTCAATCATATGTTATTTTGTGCTTAATATTGAGTTGATTGGTTATGAGCTATGCATGTAGTTTTTGAAAATAATATTCATGTTTTCATGTAGATTTACATGCCTATTTTTTATTATTCGTGTTTTTATACGTTAGTTAAAGCATATATTGATTTACATGTCTATATCATGTCGATATGCAAATCTTGTTAAAACTTGTGTTATACATGTACAATTCTTGAGATACACATGTTCTTAATGTTATACTCATTTTATTTCTTCTGTATACTCATTCTTTATTTGATTGTACATTGTATGTCCTAGTTTTGATGATTCTTGTATGAATATATGATATATCTTGTTTTAAGAAAAAGAATTTCAATTGAGTTTTTATTTTGAGCTTTATTATTTATTTTCATGAATATGTCATTCACATGATTCTTGTGCACTCACATTTTTTTTTGTTTACTCATGACTTTATTTTCATGAGCATTTATGAGCTATATATTTTTTGAGTGACAATTCTTTTGTTGATATACATGTTTCATGAAAATATCTGATTTGGTTTCATGTTTGAAGGATCTTTAATTAGTTTTTAAAACTATTTTAAACTAGTTATTTATTCTTCACTTGGTAGCATTTTCAATCTATAACTATTTTCAAATATTATCTTTGAAAACTTCTACCCTACAAGGATGGTTGGTTGGGTGACCATGCCTTGTGTGCCTTATTGTATATCTATTTTAACATGTGCATGAAAGGGTTGATGATATGAGTTATACAGTTGATTTTCATAATAATTCATTTTTGTATACTCATACTTGTTTTTTGTATATGTATGCATCATATTTCAATTGGTATTTAAATTGATCATACATACATATATATGTTTTCTTGTGCTAGATTAACAATATCTATACATATATATTTTAAAGCGCAAATTATTTTTATGCTTAGCTTGATTTGTTCTAAATGATAATTGGTATCTTTTACAAGCTTGTGCATTGATTTTGTTGGGAGAAAAATTCTTGATTTTGTTCTCAATTGGTATTTTTTTTTTGTATCAAAATGTTTTTCTTGTTTCACTTTAAATTGATTTCAAATTTTGTTTTGTTAATTACAAGTGGTATCAAGGTATCAAAATTTGCTTTAATTAGTTTTCAAAGTTTTTTTTATATGTATTGCTTATATATATGCAGGGGGAGCTTAACATATTCTCTATATATTGATTCATGTTGAGTGTATTTCATATAAAGATGAACTTGATCTCTTTTCTATATGGTACATATGTGTAGGGGAAGCTTAACATCTCCGTCTATACATTGTATATTATGATTATATATGTTAGAGTTTAGTCATCCATTTTTCATGTAATGCATGTATGCAGGGGGAGTTAACTTAACGTCTCTCCTCTTCATAATTTTATATCGCATATACATTTTTCTTGTATTTCTTTACCCTTTGTTGATGAATTGACAAAAAGGAGGAGAAGAATTTAGAGTTTATATATTCATGTTTAATTGTGTTTATGCATATATATGTGTGTTTATATTTATGTGCTTCATTGAATATCTCTATATTTTTTGCTAAGCATGATTTAAGGCGGAGCTTTTATGAAGCTTATATTTAATCCATGCATATATAACTCTGTGAGTTTTGTCATCATCAAAAAGGGGGAGATTGTTGGCCAAAAGGCCCGTCACTGTAGTTTTAATGATTATTAACTCATTTAGTTATAGTACTAATGATCTTGTATTTTTATGTTTCAGATATTCAATCAAGAACTTAGTCGGTGTTTATCTTCAACAAAAGATTTGAAGTCAAGTTTTTAAGCTAGCACGTGTTGATTCAAGAGCTCGCGCTTCAAGATCGCATCAAGTACTCAAAGAGGAGTTTAGCTCATGGATTAAGTTTGGACCAAGTTGAGATGGAGAAGAAGATTTTCAAGAGTATTTATCTTGAGTTTTTCAAAAGCAATTTCTTGAGTTTTTTCACCATAATTCTATCTTGTTTTCTCATACGAGCTTAAGCTTTTCATTGCTATATCCATCCTCTAGGGATCATTTGTTGTGAGAGTGTTTGTTTGTGATCAAGGGAAGTGATCATAACGTGTTCCAATTTGTATTTGAGGTGTTATAGGCCACAAGCTTGCGGGTTCACGTTGTGTAGAGTTCTTGAGGGAACTCATTGTAGAGGTTGTAGTCTCAGCGAGCTTGCGAGTTCGTGTGTGTTATTCTTGAGGAAACAAGTGAGGCACTTGCAAGTCCAAGAGTTCTTGAGGGAGGTCGTTGTAGGTGTTGTGGCACCGAGTGACCTTACGGTTCGATTATAGTGGAAATCCTTCATTGCGGTGAAGACGGGGACGTAGAGCAAGTAGCTCGAACCTCGAAAGAAATCTCATGTGATTCCAATTGCTTATCTCTCTCTGTATCGTTTATGTTTATATCTTGCATGCTTATATTGTTTAAATTTCTATATGCTTGATATTTACTTGTGCTTTGTTAATATATTTGCTTAGAATTATTTGCTCATATTAGTATTTAACCAAGAGAGCCATAAAAAACCCTCAACTTTTAGTCTAGAGGAATTGTGAGGAAAATGTCAACAGCCCTTCATCGGGAATTCGGCTTCACTCTTATATTATACATTATGTGTAGTTTTAGTTTGCAAAATAGTTTTAACTCCACATTAGTTTTGCATTAGATTAGCAAGTTACCTATTCACCCCCCTCTGGGTGACCTACAGCTTCAAGATCGCATAAGTACTCAAAGAGGAGTCTAGATCATGGATCAAGTTTGGATCAAGTCAAGATGGAGAAGAAGATTTTCAAGAGAAGACTTGAGTCAAGAGTTTGTAAGTTTAAAATTTTTATTTTAGGATAAAATGTAAAGGATATATTAGCTGTGGATTGCTCAAGCTCATACACACACAAAATATTTATTTTGTCTTTCATGTTAAATAGTTTTAGTTTTTTTTTAATCGTTTTGAGTTTGAGTTTAAGATTTTCAAGTATACATATTTCGATTTCATGAATAGATTCATCAAAACAAGTTTACATGGTTTATATGTATATTTAAAAATCTTAAACTCAAACTTTTAGGATAAAATGTAAAGGATATATTACTTGTGGATTGCTCAAGCTCATACACACACAAAATATTTATTTTGTCGTTCATGTTAAATAGTTTTAGTTTTGTTTTATTCGTTTTGAATTTGAGTTTAAGATTTTCAAGTATACATATTTCGGTTTCATGAATAGATTCATCAAAACAAGTTTACATGGTTTATATGTATATTGAATTTCATCCATAAACCCATTGTTTCTTCATATTGTTTAGATAACTTATTTTGGAGCTTATTGTAAAAAATAAGTATATTTCATCTACTATGTGTATCGAATCATTTCTATACACACTATGCTTCAAATGTGTTTCAATATCTTGGTGTACAAGTTTTGAAAAATTGCTTGTTCATTTAGAAGTTGGTTTTAGAAAAATACTATTTTTGTTTATGCTTTAATTTCTATGCCTCAAAAATAGTTCACATATTTGTAATATGTGTTAATTTTTTATCACACATTTTGTGCTATATTGTATTTTAATGAACTTATTTTTGTGGATTTTATGGAGAATTTATGGAATTTAAAATGTATTTAAAAGATATTAAAGATTGGTTTTTGGGCTGCTGGCGGTCGATCGACCGGTCGACTGAAGGTAGGCTCGATCGACCGAGCGATCGACCGACGTGTACAATGTGCACAAGCCCATAGCGGTCAACTGGATCGGTCGACCGACTGAGAAACAGTTTGTTTCTGTTGGGTCACGGTCGACCGACCGATCGACTGACAGAGCCTAGCTTGGGTGCGGTCGACTGACAACCCCAACGGTCAAAAAAGCGACCGTTGGCCGGTCGACCGGCCAGATGACCGACAGGTCATTCTGGCCTTTAATGGCTAGTTTTCTGTAACCTATATATTTGGGACTGTTGGGCCAGTTATGAAAAGATTTTCACAAGTTTTAGGAGCTAGTTTTTTTAATCTTCCATAGAGTTTTCTCTACAAGTTTTTAAGTTTAACTTCCATATCAAATAGAGATTTTATCAAGAGTGTTTCTCTCATCTTTTTTCAAAAAGATTTTCTTGAGTTTTCCATTACAAATTCTATCTTGTTTTTCTCACACATGTTTGAGCTATCCATTGCTATATCCATCCTATAGGGATCCTTGTATGTGAGAAAGTTTATTTGTGATCAAGAGAAGTGATCACAAGTGTTCCACCCCTTGTATTGAAGGAGTTGTAGAGGTTGCGACCTTGGCGATCTTGCGGGTTCATGTGTGTTATTCTTGCAGAAACAAGAGAGGGACTTGCGGGTCCAAGAGTTCTTGAGGAAGCTCGTTGTAGGTGTTACGGCACTTTGTGATCTTGCGAGATCAGTTTTAGTAAAAATCCTTCATTGCGGTGAAGGCGGGGATATAGAGCAAGTGGCTTGAGCCTTGAAACAAATCTCTCATGTTTGCGATTGCTTATCTCTCTCTCAACTCACTTGTGTTTAACATCTTGCATGCTCATAATTATCCTTATCTCTATATGCTTGATATTTACTTGTGCTAAATTGATATACTTGCTTGGGTTGTTTGATATCTGGCATTGTTATTCTTGTCCATCTTTACATGCTTAATATCGTGTATGTGAGTATTGAACCAAGAAAGCTATAGTAGCACCTCAACTCTTAGTTTAGAGGAATCTTGAGGAGAAGTCCAGAGCCCTTCACTGAAAATTCGGCATCACTCTTTAGTTATATATTTTGTGATAGTTTTAAGTTACATAATAAGATTTTTAATGCCGCAATATATGTCATTTGATTAGCACATCACCTATTCACCCCTCTCTAGGTGATTTACAATAGTTGGTTGGATGTAATCATGAAAACTCAGAAGAGAGGTTGGTAGATGGAAATGAGGGTCAGGGGTATAGAGTGGATCGTAACTAAATGAATGTGGATAGGCTATGGGAGAAGGAAAATTTTTTTGATTTTTTTGGTTGTGAACTGTTTTTGGTTAACCTAGATGTAACTGGGTCTCTCGACCACACTTGAATGCAAATCAATAAAAATAATATTACCAATCAGAAGAAAAAAAATCAACCAAGTCTATTCTAATGTAGATATACCTAGACGAATCCTAATTGTAGATTATCCACAAAAGGTATATTATAGTAATCTGACAACAAGTTAATCGGCAAGGGAGATGGCAAGATCAATGGAAGGTATCTGTGCTTAGAGCAGTAGGCCTAATTAAACCAAGCCACTGACCTTCTAAATTTCGCCTCTCAATCTCCTACTTTAGACACCAATTTGGAAAGAGTCAAACTCTAACAACTTCCCTCTTAGGCTAATCTTCTAGTGAGTCCGAGATATTCCTAGTGCCAATATCTATTCAAATTTTAAATTAGGCTTAGATTGTGAATGCAGTAGAGGTGGTTTGTAGGCTAAGAGAGGGTAATGACTTCCCCACCATATCTTATTTTCAAGTTTTGCCCTTAATTCGATTTCATGCAAAAGTGTGCAAGTAAATAGATAAGTAGCACTTGAAGCAATTTTAAATCACCCAAAAAGTATTTCGTAAACTAGATGTGATGCTGACTTACCTTTTCTCAAGCACTCTTCAATAGTAATTTAAAATAAATAGAATTAGACAAATGCCTATGATGCACGTCTAACCTTTTTTTCAAACAATCAAAGCAAGGAGTTAATGTTGAGATTAGAACAATGTGCAAATACAAGTAATCAAGAAAAATAGAATATAACATAGACTTGTTTGCAATTCTGAAGCACCTGTAGAAATTTCGGCAAGTAGTTTGACCACGTTGCCGCAAATCGCGACTATGGCTGTGAAACCCAGCAAACTGTGGCTTCATGTGCTCTGCTTTCTAGAACAGAAGCACAATATTGCAAGCAATGTTTTGCACCCTTCAGTTTTGAGAAACCTGTTCCTGCACACACAAATAGAGAAGAATAAATATTTGAAACACTATACCATTCTCTCCCCGGCAATGACGCTGAAATTTGATTGTCAAAAAATAGGAAGTTTAGAAAGATGCTATCTGATATTGCGATGTTTGTCTCTAATTTCTCGCAATTTAACAGTAGTATGAATGACTATACGGGTCAAATCCATAGGAAGGAATGCGATGAAAGATTTTCGGTTCAGTTCTCAAAGCAATCTGCTTCTCTGTTTGGAAAAGTAGGAAAGAAAAGAAAAGAAAAATTGTTTGTTTGAAAACTAAGGTTTCTCAATTAGAGTTTCTAAAAGAGAACTAAGAAGTACGAAATTTTTGTCGGGTTTTTAAATACAAAAGGGATTCAAGACTTGCTATTCATCTACCACCACTAACTTACTAACTTATGAAAGATTATACCTCACTTTGGATCATAAAAATTACACTTTTGAAGTTGCATTAAGTTCAAGAAAGATACATAAGATGAAAAGAAAATTCTATTTGAAATACATTAGTCAAAATTCAATACTAGATTATCATGGCTTTTCAAGCATAGCATAAGAAAAATTATCTAAATTTAACATTAAACTATCAAAGCAATCCAAGCATAAAATAAGCAAAATCATTAACTAGTATTAATGGGAATCAGTATAACTTTCTCATCATCAAGTGATTTCAAGAAGATTAACTTATTCTAAAGTTTAAGAATACATATGATTCAATCGGATATCTAAGAAAGAATTAGAAGTAGTAGTGGGTAGATATTAGCAAACCGTGAAGTAGATTTAGTTACGTATAATTGAATTTAAATAAAGCATATAATATAAAAAAGATTGCAAAATAATAAAAAGGAAGCGAGTATAAGAAAAATAAATTAAAAGAAGAACTGAAAAGAAACTTATTATTGATGTTGTCACCGTCAATTACAATTGCTCATTCTTCTTTTTACAAATCACTCTCAAACTAAAAACCTAGAAATTGCATTAAAAATTTAAAAGAAAATAGAACTAAAAATAAAATCCTAAAACTTGATCTCTGAATTGGATATGAGATATCTCTTTGCCTCTGCCTCTTTTGGGTATTTATAGGAGGAAACCCAGTGATTTGATGACTCACAACCGCACACCAAAACCCAGATCAAACGGCCCAAATTGTGCTACATTTTCGCGACAGAAATTGGGCTTCCACGACATTTTTTTGGTGGTTTAAGTTGCGTTTTTCTGTAATTCCATTTCATCCAGTCATCTTCAGGTATATTCTCAGAATTATGAATTGGACTGTGGATATGCTGAGAATATCCTTTTCTTCTCTTGATTTAAAATTTATTTGATTTTGAAATTCGAATTTAGATAGGATTTGTAGATAAATTAGAAGCTTTCTTTCCCCTAATCTTTCTAAATAAGTAACTGCACATCAAACAAAAGAGGGTTAAATGGCAAAGTTTAATAAAGATAAATAAAAGAAAAATGTGCAAATGTTACAATAAATTTGCAAAATTGAAATGTAATCACTCAACAAGGACAAAATTGACACTCAGTTGATAGGTGTGTCTCATCATGATGATTCCAGAAAAGTTCATTATTCAAGGGAGAAAAGTAATAATGAAAGTTCCATGGATAACTCAAGACATAAGAATTTGATTTGCAAGTATTATCACAAAAGTGGGCACGTTAGAGCTGATTTCTGTCCTCGAAAGAAGAAAGAACCAAATGCTAATGTCATTGAATTGATTGGAGAAGATGAAGATAAGTGTGATGTTCTATCTGTTACTGATTGATCAGTTGGTAACAAAGATAGATGGATTATTGACTCTGAATGTTCACAGCATATCAATTCTAATAGGAAGATGTTCTTCGCATACACTTCAGTTCAAGAGGGAGAAATCTTCATAAGAAATTCAGCTACAAGTAAGGTGATTGGTGAAGGAACAATGTAGTTTCATTCTTATGATGGATGCATCACTACTCTTCAAGGTGTTCGTGATGTTTCCTATTAAAGGTATAATCTCATCTCTCTTGAAGCCCTACAAGGGGAAGGATTAGTTTTAATTCTGAAGGTGATCTTATGAAAGTTTGTAAAGAGACCCATGTGAAGTTTCAGGCCGAACATATCGGCAATGTGTGTATGTTGTGAAATTCGAAAGTTACAGTTGGTGGATTGCAGTTATCTTTAGCTTCAAAAGCGGCGGTTGTGGAACAATAAGAGACTACATTGATTTCGAGCTTGGATGTTCAGTTGTACTCTGAAGAGAGATTGGGACTAGGCGCGCAACAAGGAAGCCCAGATCATCACTCCTATGGTGGAGAAAATACTCATAAATCCTGTGTGGATTAAGAAGATCATTGGGGGATAAAGTTCAGGTTGGGCTTGAACTTATTCGACCTAATCAAGTTGTAAACCCCATGAGAGGGTTATGGAGAAGAGGGAGTGAGATGGAGATGAAGTCAAGGTTTGTTCAATTGTAGGTGGGTGCGAGCATATAGAACATGGTGGTTATTCTCGGACTTGAACGTATTCAAGTCAAGAGGGAGATTATTAGGAATTGTGATTAAAATATGTCGTGAAGTAGACGAAACTTCAGAGATCAAAGAACGGTTGTGCACAAGAAGCTGTGCACATTACCAGTCGATTAATACTGGATATAATCGACTAATCATATGAATTAGTTGACTTATATATTATATAGTCGACTAGGTTGGCCAATAAAGAGTTATGGTTCTCGAATTTTGTCAGAGTAGTCAACTAGTATTTGGTCCTAGTCGACTAATATATGGTATTAGTTGACTAATACCCTGGCCCAGTCGACTAATAGAGAGTCTGTAGTCTCCTTTTCTGAACCTATTTGAAGTTAAAATTGGATTTGGGTTTCTTTTTCTTCTAAGCAATGATTGTTCCTATTGATAGAGTTTGTTTAGAACTAGGAGGGTCCTATGGTCTATAAATAATCCCTTGGGGCTGGCCTTCAATGTAGTCCAATGAATTTATAATTCCTAAGAATGTAATTCATCTAGTTGAGAGATTCTGAGAGAAGATTAGCCATAAGGATTCGCTATTCTTGGCGTGTAAGTAATTCTTATTGTACTGCCCTAAAGTTTAATAAAATTTTTCTTCCTTTCTCCCATAGACATACATATGATCTGTTTGATCGGTGAAACCACGTTATATTGTGTGTTGGCTTTCTATCTACTTCAAAAATATCTTCTTCTTATCTTCTTCTCGTGCCCTAGTACATCTTGTGGTTAGTTTTTGTTGCGCCGCCCCAGTCGATCTAGTCGTGGGGGCATCCCAAATTCAAGAAATTAGAGCATATAAATTATTTCAAACAAGTTCTTTTCTCTCTCGATTTTTGAGGCAAAAGTTACAGGTTTGATTAAAAGCTTCATATTTAAAGGAAGTGGATCTATGATGAGAGAATTCAATGGGTCATCTTATGCCAAGACGCCAAGGATGGATGGCCTTTCAATTGACTACTTCAGTGTCGTCTGGGTTAGATGTTCTAAGATGGTTTGGACTCTAATAGAATCCTTTGGTCGATGGACTGGTTCTGGTGCATGTTTCTAAGGTTCAGCTTAGTGTCTATTAGGATTTACGTTCATTCAGGATGTGCTTAAATAGTAAAATATGATTATTGTACCTTTTGTTTTTAAAAAGGGGACTATGGGATTGTTGTAGATTACAATTGTGAATGATGGGGGTCCATGTTCAATTCCAATCAATAGAATATGATAGGAACATATTAAAAATATTTTTGTTTCTCATTATGATTTTAATTTCATGTATGATTACTTTTGTATAATATATCAATACTGAGAATGTACTATGTATTATTAATTATTAGTGAACATTTTTGTGTTTTATAT
This sequence comes from Agave tequilana, assembly GCA_038442645.1. Classification (NCBI taxonomy): domain Eukaryota; kingdom Viridiplantae; phylum Streptophyta; class Magnoliopsida; order Asparagales; family Asparagaceae; genus Agave; species Agave tequilana. The sequence continues at coordinate 43,599 of JAVJIF010010685.1, forward strand.
TGGTGCTGGAGCATGCTAAGAACACAAGCCATAGATGCACAAACACACACAAAGAGAGAGGGAGACAAGGATTTATGAGGTTCGGCAAAATGCCTGCATCCCTGGGACAGAAGAGAGATCTATATATGATTTACAAGAGATTATGATAGGATTATAATGTTCTATCAAGAACCCATTCAATTTTGGCTTAAATCCTAGAAATTAACCTCATCCCTTTATTTAGAGGGAAGAGAAGAAAACTCCTAAATCAGCCCAGGTCGGGTCCAGAATTAATGCTGAAACGACCACCAGTCGAACGGCCGGTCGACTGCCTGATCAACTGCTCAATGCCCCAGTCTTTTCAGTACTTACTGGAAGATCGCTCGACCAGTCGGTCAACCGATCCAATGGGTTTCTTCTTTACTATCCAGGTTGGTCGACAGCTCTGTCGACTGATGTGCTGGGTATCTCCATCCCTTATGCACGCCGGTCGACCACTCGGTCAACTGAAGTTTTGTCATAGAGTATAAAAAACTCTAGTGTCCATGTTTTTGACCCTCTCTCTACATTCTCCACCTCGGTGAAGATTTTTCAAATCTAAGCCGAACTCCTATTAACTTTGGGTGAAATTGACACAGATCTCAACTTAAGCCCTCCGGGCGAAATCGACACACGACCTCGGTGAAATCGACACACGATCTCGACTTTAGAAATCTCGGCGAAATTGACACATGATTTTGGCTTTAGTAATTAGGCTGCACGATTATTGCAGCTTATGTACCCCCTACCCAGGGGATCAAGCCACTCATAGTTCATCCAAATGAGCTCCATCGAGCTCAAGCAACCGGAAGGATTTGGAACAAGTTTTTGCAATGATTGAATTTGACTCCGGGAACCACCTTCGTAAGCATGTCTGTAGAATTATCTTTAATGTGGATCTTCTTCACTTCACTATCTCCATCTTCAAGAACATTCCGCACAAAGTGATATTTGACATCAATATGCTTCAACCTTGCATTATAGACTTGATTTTTTGCTAGGTAGATAGCACTCATGCTATCACAATGGACCCACAAGAAGTCTTGCTCGATGTCCAAGTCATCCATCAAGCTCTAAAGCCAAATTGCCTCCTTTGCTGCCTCTGTCAGAGCCATGTACTCTTCTTCTGTCATCGATGGAGCTACTGTAGATTGTAAAGTACAATGCTAACTCACCGACATATGCGACAAGGTAAAAACATGCCCTGTAATGGACAGACGCTTGTCAAGGTCCCCAGAATAGTTAGAATCTACATAGCCTGTGCACTCTTGCTTACCACTAGCATGCTTCTCAAAAACCAACCCCACATCTATGGTACCTTTTATTGGCCCAAAAGCCCATCGCTCTAGTTTTAATGATTATTAACTCATGTAGTTATTTACTAATGATCTTGTGCTTAATTAGTCTCAAATATTTGATCAAGATCTTAGTAGGTGTTTAGCTTGAACAAAGAAGTTTTGGGAGCTAACACGTGTGGATTCAAGAATTCGTGCGTCAATATCGCATCTAGCACTCGGTTGGAGTCAAGCTCGTTAGATCGTGTTTGGATCGGTCATCTTGAAGATGAGGAGTTCTACAAGAAGACTTAGATTTGTGTATAGTTTAGTTGTGTTTAGATTTTGTGTAAAAATAGATAGTATTAATATGCTCAAGTTCACACACACACACAAAAGTTTACTAAGTTTGGTTTTCGATTTAACTGGTTTTGGATTTTATATAGATATATATATATGATTTTCATGAATAGATAGAATCAAAACAAGTTTACATGGTTTAATCTATATTAGATTTCATCTACTTATATGTATGCTTCATATATTTGGAGAAACTTATTTTGATGGTCTATATCATGTGTTTGGAGTTTTGTAATTAACAAAACTTATTTTTGGATTTCATGTCAACATAGATAGATACTTTACATGTGTATTGGATTCTATCCATACACAATATGTTTCAAAAGAGTTTAAATATCTTATTTTGTATTTATATAAGTTTGGAAAAAAATCGGATTTCCATTTCAAAGTATGATTTTTGGAAAATACGATTTTTGTGTTTAAGCCTAATTTCTATATCACAAAAATAGTTCATATGGTTTATAATATGTGTCGATTTTTGGTCACACATATTTGTTATTCAAATATCTTACAAGAACTTATTTTTGTGAAATTTATAGGATTTTATGGGATTTTATTAGAGTTAAAATACCTAAATTTAAAGTTCTGAAATAACAGCCAGATTCCACGGGCGGTCGACCGGCCGGTCGACCGATGTGCACGGAGATACGTTCATGGACCAGTCAAGTAGGCTGGTCGACCCACGGTCGGCCGACTGAAAGCACGCAGCTCTCGGGTGCTGCCGATCGACCGGGCGGTCGACCGACAGGCTTGGCCCGGTCGACCGGGCAGTTGACCGGAGGCACAACGGTCAGAAAATTGACCGTTGGGTCGGTCGATTGGCCGGTCGATCGGAAGGGCAATCTGGACATTTCAGCAACCAACAGATAGTTTCTTTGAGAGGCTTATAAATAGCCATCTCTTGGGCTGTTTTGAACAAGAATTTTTAGAGCTTCTCTTCCCATCTTATAAGAGTTTTCCATCAAGTTTTAGAAGAGTTTTTGTGCCTCAAAGATTTACTTTTATTTTGTTTTCAAGGGTTGGAAAAATCAAGGAGAAATAGAGTATTTGAGAAATTGGTTTTGATCTTCATTTCTACTTCATTCTAGTATTTTTTCCAAGTGTTTTTTCCTTTGTGATTTGTTTTCCAAACACCTTATTTTCTCACACTTGAGCTATCATCTCTATCCTATCTATAAGATCTTATTTTTGTTGGAAAATTGTTTGTGGTCTATTGTGATCACCAAGAGTTGTAATCCTTTCTTTGCTTTGGGTTTGTGTCGATCCTTCTAAGTGTAGAGGAGGTTGTATTTTAGATTTGTGTCTATCCCTGTTGTGTAGAGGTGATTGTGGTTGAGTTTGGCTTGGTGCCATATACCTCTTGTGTAGAGGTGATTGTCGTTTTGGCTTTGTGCCTTGCCTCTTGGGTAAAGGTGGTTGTGTTAGAGAGAGGAGTTGTGTACTCCTAACTTTGTAATTGCAAATCCTCGATGGAGGTTCCCTGTGTGGGAGGTCCTATGTGGACATAGTGAAAATTCTTCTGTGTGAAGGCAGGGACATAGAGCAGTAGCTCGAACCTCAAAACATATCTTAGTGTTTTGCGTTTGATCCACTATCTCTAAACTCTCTCTCTTATATCTTGCATTGCATCATATTGTTCATAACATATATATGCTTGGTATTGTTCGTGTGGCCTCACTAGTGTTGAACCAAGAGAACTTCATATAGCACCTCAACTCTTATTTAGAGGAATGTAGAGGAGATAGTCCAGAGACCTTCACGGGAAATTTAGCTACACTCTTTAGTTACACATAGTGTGTTGCAATTAGTTTTTAATTCTGCATCGTTTTTCTTAGATTAGCTCATACACCTATTCACCTTCCTCTAGGTGTATTTTCAATTGGTTTCAGAGCTACGCTCCTGATATTAGGTTTAACCACCTAGGAGTGAGATCTTAGTTAGCAAATCTTGTATTTGCATTTGCGTACATATAGCTTATACACTCATGGATTTCTTGACCCCTCCCATGTATGATGTTACCAACATTGTGAAAGATCACCTAGAGGGGGGGTGAATAGGTGATTATGCTAATCTAGTCAACTCAATGCGGAATTTAAAAACTTAAAGCAATACACTCAAGTGCAATCAACAAATGATGCACACACAACCAAGCCAAGCAATTATGAATGCACAATATGAATATTTGCAAGGCACAAAGTAAAGAGAGAGATAGAGAGAGTCAATGGATCAAGCGCAAACAACAAGATATGTTTCGAGGTTCGAGCACCCAGCTCTACATCCCTGCCTTCGACACACGAAGGATTTCTAATCCACTAGTAAGTCCACAAAGAACTATCACAAGGAGTACCCAACTCCTCTCTTTACAACCACAACCTCCTCCTTGAGGCAAGCTCCAATCCAACAAAACAATCACCTCACAACCCGAGGGATTAGCACAAAGCAAACACAAGGATCACCTCACAACTTGAGGGATACAACCCAATTGCACAACTTCCTCAACACAATGAGGGCAAGGCACAAAGCAAAGATTGGGTTTTTAACTTGGTGGTCTAAACAACAACCACAAATAATTTCTTTCTCCCACACAAAGATCCTATAGAAGAGATAATAGATTTTAGCTCAAGTGTGGAGAAAACCAATGGGATGGAAATCAAAATCACAAAGAAAAATCCTTGAGAAAAACTGAAACCAAGATGTAGAAGATGAAACAAAACCCTTTTTCCCAAAAACCCTTTTCTTTGATATTCCAAACCCTAGCAAAAACACCAAATAGATTGTTCAATTTGAATCCAAAAACTTCTTTTGATTGCTGTGAAAACACCAGAGAGTAGGGAAAAATTCGCACAAAAAATCTTAGAGAAAAACTCTCACAAATGGGGTATTTATAGACCCCAGAAAAATATAGCCGTTGGCAGCAGAAAATGCTAGAAATACACTGCCGGTCGACCGGCCCGGTCGACCGTCCAACGGTCAAATCTGCCCGTTGGCAGCTACCAGTCGACCGCCCCGGTCGACCCAAACAAACAGAGAGCTCTGCTCTCAGACCCGGTCGACCCGGACGGTCGACCGTCTCAAGTCTGCCAAACGTGCACAAATCTGTGCACGTCGGTCGACCGACCCGGTCGACCGACTTCAGCCAAGTCGACTTGGTCAGAAGACTAGTCGACTGGTTGAAGCCTGGAATAAAAAACTGGGTTAAAAACATGTTTAAAAATTCTTTTATCTTTTCTAAAAATCACCAAAAATAGTTTTATCATTTTGCATTGATATATAAACATGTGGTAAAAAGTTTAGCTCAAATATCAATCAATATGAACTATTTTTGTGTCTTATCATTTTTACCAAAAACCAAAAACTGTATTTTCTAAAACTTGGATTTTGAATAGAAAATACGTTTAGTCCAAAATTCTTCCAAATACAAAAACATGATGGTTAAACACTTTGAAGCATGATGCATATGGATAGAAATCCAATATACATGAAACAAATATATATCCATGTTTTTTGTCAATAATTCCAAAATATGTTTTGTCAAAAATACCAAAACATAAAATACATGAATAAGTAAGTCAAAACTAAGTTTGTCTAGGAAATTAAGTATGCATGTATATAGAACAAATCTAATATACATTAAACCATGTAAACTTATTTTGATCTATCTATTCATGAAAACCAAGATCGGTTAATCCTAAAACCGAAAAACCGAAAACCAATATTCAAAACATGAAACGCGTGTGTTGTGAACTTGAGCATATCATACTATTCTAATCTTTACAATTTAGATCTAAACACAAAACTAACTATGGTACCGAAGTCTTCTTGTAGAGCGCAATCTCCAAGCCGACTCGATCCAAAACTCCTTGATCCACCGAGCAAGTGCTATATATGATCTTTGACGCTCGGGCTCTTGAATCAACTTGTGAAAGCTTCCAAATCATCTTGTTGAAGCTAATCACCAACTAATAACTTGATTAATGATCTGAAACTTAAAATCACAAGATTATTAGTACACATAACTACATGAGTTAATCATCATCAAAACTAGGGTGGAAGGCCTTTGGGCCAATAATCTCCCCCTTTTGATGATGACAAAACTCATGGAGTTATATATGCATGGATTAAAGTTAAGCTTCAAAGAAGCTCCCCCTTAACTCATGCATAAACAAATAAACAATAAATATGCAATGAATATTAAACATGAAATATGAAACATGAAACATGTATATCTATGCATAAACAATAAAAGGTTCTAGATACCAATGAAATGTTTAAAACAAAACATGCTCTAGATACCAATTACAAAACATCCAATTACAAAACATGCTCTCGATATCAATTAAAATTAAACTAAATTAAACTTAATATATGCAAAACATAAACATGCAACAAACATGCATATAAACTCAAATTCTTCTCCCCCTTTTTGTCAATCATCAACAAAGGGGTACAAACCAAAACAAAACAAAATCTTCTCCTCTATTTAATACAAGGAATCAATCTTCAATAAGGGTAAAAACAAAAACCAAATCAACAAATCTTTCTCCCTTTTTGTTCGAAATAAAAGGTTGAAAACAATGAAAAACAATATTATCCCTCTTTTTGTCTAAAACAAAAACAAGGTCAATTAGGGGTGACAATCAATTAAGGTACCAATTGAAAATATGTCAAAGAATAGCATCTTGATACCAATTGAAAGGAAACAAATAAAAAATATTGATACCAATTTTAAGCAAAAACACATGAAACATCTTGATATCAATTGAAATTAAACATAATAAATTTTGAATGTCTAAACAAAAATTATTGATACCAATTTAAACAAAACACATGAAAATCTTGATACCAATTGTAAATAATTTTCATTTTGAATATATGATACCAATTTGAAATTCTCAATCATAAAGTAAGGGAGTGGGAATCAAATACCAATTGAAAGACAAAATCAAATTTTCTCCCCCTTTATGAAATACAAACTAAAATAACGCATAGGCTTGATATCAATTTAAAAGTAATCAATTGAAACAAAATTGAAGCTCAAGCACTAGCATAAACAAGATTTTGTGCTTAAAGATATAGGGATATAATAAGCACAAATAAAACATATATATGTATGAAGAATAGATACCAATAGAAATTGATATTCTTTGAAATGAAGCATACATACATACAAGCACATATGAGTATACAAGAAATGTCAAGATTGATACCAATTGAAAGAATTCAATGATACCAATTGAAATAACAATAATGATCAAGTGTATATCTCATATTACTACCTCCCAATCATGGTTCAAGTTTTTAAATGATTTTCATTTTAAAGCATGCATGAACATGATCTCTGATTGGTAGTGAAAAATGCATTTTATCATAACATTTACCATCACATTTTCAAATTTATTCATTTAATTCTGCACATTTATTAATATTTTGTGATTTATTGTGTGTAGGCCTCGAGTTCTTATTTTTATAAGAAATAAAGCTTAATGAAGCCCAAAAGCCCATATCCAAGCCCAAGTCCAAGCCCAGGTGTAAAAGTGCAAATACCAAATGTCAAAAGTGCAAATATATAAGGGCCAAAGTTGCAAATACAAAGAAGAGGGAAGGATAGACTTCTATTGAACCCTAAATGCTTGCAGGAAAGAGTTTAAAGATAAATTCGGATTCAGACTGTACATGTTTAGTATTCAGATCATAACTTTTGCTACAGATATGCAAATCCAATGATTCAAAATACTCCAGAAAGAAGACTTGAAGCCCTACAACTCTTATGTTGATCAAACTTTCCAATTCAGTCCGTAGATAAGCCAATTTCGGCAGAATAATAAATTGCAGGACAGATTTGATTTGAACTTCTATGGATAAGTGCCACAAGTCTGGATATAAGATTTTTTGGGAGAGTTGTACTAGGACTCTACATCTTACAACTCCTATAAATACCCCTGCAGATGCAACACAGAAAGCGTCCAGCGCAGTACAGGCCCAAAATTAGGGTTTCTTCTAGGTTTTCTTCTTTTGTAATTAGGTTTTTCTTTTTATTTTCAAGAGAGAGGCTTATGTTGAGCGTGACACTGATGTACCTTCCTCTTCTCTGCCATTATACTGATTAATAAAGGTAATCTTTTCTTTTGTTTTTATGTCATTGCTTTACTTTTCTTTTTGTTTTCTTTTTCTTTTCTACTTTATTTCTCTTTGATCTATGTTGATTGTATATGAGCATGCAAGTGATTTCTGAAGCACGAATATAACGAGTCTTAGCGAGAGCCAACGATATTTCATGGAGATGTTCTCCTCCTCAAGGTACGTATCAATTCATGCTTGCCAAGGCTTGATGATCTAATGCGAACAGGGAACTGAGATCAATCCTATGCTTTATGCGTTCATGCCTCCAAAGCAAGGTAGAAAGTGTTAAGATTTCATATTGTTCCTCAACCAAGGTTAGTATTTCTTTTATTTTATTTTATTTTATTTTATTTTCTTTTTGTAGATTAAATCACAACTCTTCTACCAATTCTTTATTTGCCGACCCATTGTAAATACCACTTCCTTTCTAATTTAACTAATAAAATAAAAACTTTAGAGAAACTTGCTTAACGCTTCCATCGCAGTCCCTCCCTGAGGATCACGACCCGCATAGCCTTGCTACAGCGGATTCGCATTGAGAACTTGCACATCCTATTCTTAAACTAAAATACTACATTTGTGTGCAGGAAAACTCAGTCAACAAATTGGCGCCGTTGCCGGGGAGGGACGGTAAGTTTTCTCTAAAACAAAATTTTAATTTTTAACTAATTCTTTATTCTTTTCTGTTTGCAGGTTTGGAGAACAGGAACAGAAACATAGCAGCAGCAGTGGACATATTGCTATTCTGTGTCTCTGCCCTCGAAGGCAGAGAACCAGAACCTACTGTTTTGCCGCGGATCCGCGGCCAGAGCCGCGGAAACGCGGCAACAGTAGAGAACTACTGATTGATATTTTGCAGGTTGCTGAAATTGTAAATTCTGCTTACTGCTCTGTTTATTTTGTTCTGTGATATACCTGTAAATTGCTAATAATTCAACAGTAAGTTATTGGTTGTTAAAAATAAAATTGATTAGACGTTTGCATATTAGCACGTGTCTTTTCAATTACTTTATTTTACTGTTGAAGAGTGCTGGAGAAGCAAGTACGTACGCATTGCATGTAGAGTAGGACTCATCTCTTGGTGATTTTCTACTTTGAGTGATTCTTATCTATTTATCTTGTACACTTGCATAATTCATCTTAAGGCATAACCCATTAATAAGATAAGGTGGGGATTTCATCACCCTTCCTTAGCCCAAAAACCATATCCCAAGCACTCACTAACCCAAGCCTAACTTAAAATTAGTAGACGTTGGCCCTAGGGACATCTCGGACTCCACTAGGAGATTATCCTAAGGGGGAACGGTGTTGGAAGTTGACTCCTGCCAAATCAGTGTCTAGGAAGGGGATTGAGGGCCGAAAGCCCGAAGTGTGGTGGTTATTTAATTAAGGAACGTCTTTGACGGAAAACCTCCCACCACTCTTGCCCCGACCTGGCTGATTAACTTGTGGTCAAAGTCTACACCCTACCTCCCGTGGACAGTCTAACCAGTTAGAGTCGTCTAGTCTAGGTCTAGGTCTACCTAACTTAGGTAAGAAATTTTTCTTTTTTGATTGTTTTTTTTTTGTTTGCTTTATGTGATATGGCCTATAACAATAATTTTTTCAATTTTAATGAGGATCCATATTATACACCAACCTCTTTTTCGGATATTACCAACCCGGCATATCATAACTCTAAACCAACCTAGTGTGCCAGATTGGTCTTATCCGAATCATTACATGCCCCAGTCCCAATACTATGAACAAGATTGGAATAATCATCACTACTCTTCACAGAGTCAATGGGGATTCAACACCCCTGAGCCATATGGTCAACCACCTGTTCAATCATTATCTTCATACACGTCTTTTCCACATCACCAATGTTTCAGTCCTCCAATGATCCATTCAATGGGTTAGAAGAAAAAGTGGATCGTTTACAAGAGATATGATGATATCAAATTTCTAGACTTTCAAACATTCTTGACTTACCAACCAAGTTGATAGGAACCAAGAATCATTCTACCTAGAAGACCTTGATCAAAATTCATTTCATCACATCAATATGAACTTGCTCAATCCCAATCCTTGGACAAATTGGCTAGTTTTTAATTCAATGAGATTGAATTAGATTATGAATGTGAACCCGATCCCCAACTTTGCGATTCAGTTTCCATCTTCGAATTTATGTTGACTCCAGTATCCTTACCCAATTTGGACCAATTTTTCTGAGCTAACATTTATTTCCGTACCCATAGATCATGAAATTGAATCACCCATTTTTGATGATCACCATATTGAACTTGACCATTTCATACTTGTGAAAGCCCTATTGACAAATTGGCAAGTTCTCATTTTTATGAGGTTGAACCCAATGAGATATGTGACCTAGATTCCCAAATCTGTGATCAAGTTCAAATTCTCGAATCATTATTGACTCCTGTTTTGTTACCTGACTTAGGTAATATTTTAGAGTCAGTTTTGTTTCCCACACCTATCATTCCTAAACTTGATCACCAATATTGAGTCACATTCCATTGTGGGAAGATGATTGTGGACTTGATTTTCCATTTCTTGACTTGGACCCACTTCTTGAACCATGCTCGACTCCTGAACCCTTACTTGATTTAAGTTACCTTCCTGAGTCGGTATTAGTTCCTGAACCTATCATTCTTGAGTCCAAGTTAACCATCCTACCAGTCACATTCTTTTTTGGACATAGGTATAGACCATGACTCTGTGATGATTTTCCAGGACTGGTCATGTAAGGGAGTAAGTTTCACGAGAGGATCTTCCATGATCCTATTCATTCTAGGGACTGTAAATATGTAAATAAAAAGAGGTCAATAAAGGTAGGTCCCGTGAACTACCACGTTATCTTGTTTGGGCCGCATTTCGTGGACCAATTAGACCACCACCGGAACCACCCCCTAAGGTAATTTTCTGCCTTCCCTTGTTCTTTTCATGCATATATGCATTCATTCATACATTGAGGACAATGCATGAGATAAGTGTGGGGGTGGGCTTTACTAACATACTAACATAGGTAGAAACTAACAAATTTGCTAAAAAAAAAAAAAAATCTGAAAAAAAAATTTAAAAAAAAATGTTATAAAAAGGAAATATTTTGACTTATTTTTTTTGAAAGAAATCTAAGTTAGTTTTAAGGATTAGGAAAATCATGATTAGGATTTCTAAAAACTTGGTCAAAATAAATAAATTGTTTAAATTTTAGGTATAGGAGGAAATTGAATAAGTAGTTAGTCTTGATTTTTACCTTAATGAATGTGCATACCTAATGCATATCTAGGATTCTAAGACAAAGACCTTTGTGCCTCATATATATAAAAAAAAAAAGAGGAAAATCACTAATTAAGCTGGATACATGTGCCTCAAGAAGCATAAGTATTCACGCCTAAAAGTGAGTGTAAAAAAATAATAATAATAATAATAATAATAAAGTCCTTAGTTTTGGGGCCTAGTTCACTCGAATTTGAGTCCGCGGGGTGTTTTCTCACTTGGTGCCTAAAGCCGACTGGTTTGGGAGCCACCGACTTTAAGTTCGCTACATGGGTGGATTAGAAAGCCTAAGAAAACTAAGAAATATTACATATGTACTAACACATCTAAGAGTCAATTAGTTAGGTATGAGGGCCTCAAGAAGCCTTGATGCTTATACGAAAGAAAATTAGATGCGTTACATATTAAAAAAAAATTAAACAAATAAAGAGGCATGAAAGTCCAAGTTAAGGAATTCCTAGTAAAAATTCATAAGGATGCATATGATTTTTGGTACGAAAAGACTATACACAAATTTCAATTTTGATCCTTACTTAAAAATGAAAACAATTTACTTTATAAAGACTAAGTCTAAGAATGAATAAAATGAGGATCCTAAAAACTTATAGACTACTTAGTTTCTTCAAACGTATTTCAAATATTTTCCTTTTTATGGATTTTGTGGGTGCAATCCGCTGAAAACTCCACACGAGACAACACTCGTCCTCTAGGGTAACCTAGAGGTTTAACGGCTTGTTGCACGTGCTAAGTGCAACCGTGATTTCTACGAAAGTGAGTTAGTTAGATTAATTTTTCTTTTTCTTTGTTTTTACTCGAGGACGAGCAAAAAGATAAGTGTGGGGGTGTGATTGGTAGTGAAAAATGCATTTTTATCATAACATTTACCATCACATTTTCATATTTATTCATTTAATTCTGCACATTTATTAATATTTTGTGATTTATTGTGTGTAGGCCTCGAGTTCTTATTTTTATAGAAATAAAACTTAATGAAGCCCAAAAGCCCATATCCAAGCCCAAGTCCAAGCCCAGGTGTAAAAGTGCAAATACCAAATGTCAAAAGTGCAAATACATAAGGGCCAAAGTTGCAAATACAAAGAAGAGGAAAGGATAGACTTCTATTCAACCTAAATGCTTGCAGGAAAGAGTTTAAAGATAAATTCGGATTCAGACTGTACATGTTTTAGTATTCAGATCATAACTTTTGCTACAGATATGCAAATCGGATGATTCAAAATGCTCCAGAAAGAAGACTTGAAGCCTACAATCTTATGTTGATCAAACTTTCCAATTCAGTCCGTAGATAAGCCATTTGACGATCAACAGGATAATAAATTGCAGGACAGATTTGATTTGAACTTCTATGGATAAGTGCCACAAGTCTGGATATAAGATTTTTTGGAGAGTTGTACTAGGACTCTACTCTTACAACTCCTATAAATACCCCTGCAAATGCAACACAGAAAGCGTCCAGCGCAGTACAGGGCCAAAATTAGGGTTTCTTCTAGGTTTTCTTCTTTGTAATTAGGTTTTTCTTTTTATTTTCAAGAGAGAGGCTTATGTTGAGCGTGACACTGATGTACCTTCCTCTTCTCTGCCATTATACTGATTAATAAAGGTAATCTTTTCTTGTTTTTATGTCATTGCTTTACTTTTCTTTTTGTTTTCTTTTTCTTTTCTACTTTATTTCTCTTTGATCTATGTTGATTGTATATGAGCATGCAAGTGATTTCTGAAGCACGAATATAACGAGTCTTAGCGAGAGCCACGATATTTCATAGAGATATTCTCCTCCTCAAGGTACGTATCAATTCATGCTTGCCAATGCTTGATGATCTAATGTGAACAGGGGACTGAGATCAATCTATTCTTTATGCGTTCATGCCTCCAAAGCAAGGTAGAAAGTGTTAAGATTTCATATTGTTCCTCAACCAAGGTTAGTATTTCTTTTATTTTATTTTATTTTCTTTTCTTTTCTTTTTGTAGATTAAATCACAACTCTTCTACAATTCTTTATTTGCCGACCCATTGTAAATACCACTTCCTTTCTAATTTAACTAATAAAAATAAAAACTTTAGAGAAACTTGCTTAACGCTTCCATCGCAGTCCCTCCCTGAGGATCACGACCCGCATAGCCTTGCTACAGCGGATTGGCATTGAGAACTTGCACATCCTATTCTTAAAACTAAAATACTACATTTTGTGTGCAGGAAAACTCAGTCAACAATCTCCCATCCATCCTCCCATAGAAGGTTGGGGTTTTTAAAAATAGATTTGAAAATGTAGTATGTTTGAAAATCTCTACCATAGTGAAGAATACGAACTAGTTATAGGAAAAATTTTTAGAACTAGTACGAAATCCTTCAAGTAAGGAATAAAACAAAATTATTTTTCATGAAACACATGTAAATCACATGATCACTAAACACTCAAAGTCCGTAAAGCTCATTCAAATTCTCATGAAAACAAATCATGAGTAAACTAATAAAGTGAGTGTATAAGTATAATGTGACACATATCAATCATGAAAATATTCAATTAGGCTCATATGAAATTCCTTGAAAACCTGAAATTCATCTAAGATGTGAAATCACCAATTGAAATCATCTTAAAGATATGAAATTCATTATAAATGTGAAATCACTTGGCAAACATGAAATTCATCCAAACGATTTAAACTTCAAGGCATATGTATGTCATGTACAAACTAAAGTATACATACATATCCTAAACATAATGAGTCCACTAAAGTATATGCATGAAGGCACGTGGCTCAAGGATGTACATGTATAATCAATAGTTTGGATAAGATAGACAAATACATGAAGTTAAACAAATACACACGAAATCAAGAAAAACTAATTTTCACCAAAACTAATTTCATTTCAAGGTATATGTATGAATTGTCAACACAATAAGTATACATACATATCCCTAAATACAATTGAGTTCATATATATAGATTTGCATGAAAGGCAAATGACTCAAAGGGTATACATGTATATCTTAAGGTTTGGCAAATAAACATATACATGAAATGAAAACTCATACACATAAACAACTCCAAAAATAGGAATACAAGTTTAAAATGCATGAATCATCAAAACTAGGCTATACTAGCACATCTAATGGGTACAAATAAGCATCCATGCTCAAACATATATAAAGATTTATTTGTGTCCCACTATATGTACAAGTATAAATTTCAGTCTTAATGAAAACTAATATCTAAACAAGTAATCAAATCATTAAGCATAAAGCGGGAATCATAACCCACATGATAAACATAATAATCAAAACATGAATTATTAAAACAAAAAGTCATAGTCAACCATATGATTAGCATGACTAAGGCATGTGCATTAGATCTATGATTAACATGATAGCTAAAACATAAAGAGAACACAAAATATGGGTCCATACTAAACATGGGTGTCTCAACAACTAATCATGTAAAGCATAAGGCAAATATTATACTAATCATGAAACAATAAAACATGATTCAACAAAACGAAAATCGTAAACATCCACAGGGTCATAATGCATATGCATGTGCATTAGATCTAGGGCATACATGTTAGTTTAAACAAGGTGAGAACACTAATATAGATCCATATAAAACATGGGTGCTCAAGTAACTAAACATGTATTACACTAATCTAATCAACATGACATAAGCATAATGAACAATAACCAAGACATGCTATGAATAGATGAACATGAAAAGCATGCAAGTAAAAATGGAGTTAGAGAATGATACCAAAACAGATGAAGGTGCATCTCTAGTTCTCCAAACCATGGTGGTCCTCCCACCAAATCCCCTTGAGAGTGAAGCATCCAAATGGTTCTCTTTTAAGCTTAGAACGCATCCACCTCAAGGCACCAATACTCTCACGTGATGCGAGAGCTCCCACCTACATCAAAAGTCAAGGAGGTGGTTTTTGGTACCCATTTCCTTTTGGGTCCACGGGGGTTAGTATCTTTTCTAACCCAAACAAGATTAGTTGCTAAATTTCATGATAAACACGATCATAACAGAATCTAGCAAGGTGGCCTTTTCGATCACAATGTGTACATGTGTACACATGAGCATACATGTCATGGTTGTGTCCGTGAAAGGCATGTTGTATGCCGTGTAGAGTGTGCATGCGAAGATGGACCTCATTTCTTGCGAACCAAGGTTTCCAAACGTGAATGATTCAATGTGCATTGGCTCAAAGTGGAGCCCAAACATTCAACACTTTTCTTCAAAACATTTATATCATTTTCAATAGTGGAAGATAAAGTGGAGCATGCAATAGGTGTGCTAGAAGAAGAAGCTATACTAGCATGGCACACGTGAGAATCAATTTCAATTTTCGAAGATTCATTTTTCTTTAAAACCAAATCCAATTCTTTTGTATTGAATCAATTTTATTTTTTAAACAAGGTTATCTCTTTTAAAAAAATCCAATTTAGAAGATAAAACCTCATTGTTTTTCACAACATCATTACAATCATTTTTGTTTTTCAAAATCTCAATCTCATCAAGGGCAAGGTCTAGTTGAGATCTTAGTGAGTCACGTTCACTAGTGATCTCTTCCTTCTCTTGCAAAACCGATTCAAAATTAGAACACAAATCCTTTAATTCATTTTTCAAAACAAGGTTGTCCTCTTTCAAAGATTGTGTTTTTTCAAAATTTTCAAGCTTTTGAGCGAGTTCCAAATTTAAAGTTTAAACTTCAAAACAACCATGGCAATAGGAACTAGAGCTATTATCTAATTAAGAATCCGATTGTACCTCAAGGGAGTTATTCCCTTGGACCATGAGGCAACGCTCTTCGGACTTTTCTCTCATAGATCTCCTCATCTTGTTGATAATCCTTGGAAGCTCGGGAGACGTCAATAAGCTCCAAACTGCAAAAGCCGAGTCATAACGATCAAACATCGGTAAAAGATGTTCACTAAGAGATGCTCTAAGTGCTCTAAGTGCTAATGCATTTGCCTTTTTATGCTTGCTACTATTAGGGAATGATTCCATAGTGGAGGCTTGATAAACTAGATGTCCTAGTCTTTTCAAATGGCTACTCATATTGGCCTTCCAAGCATCAAGTCTAATATGGTCAAACATATGAGGGCTATCCATGAGAGCAAACTAAATGAGTGCAAATGAACAATGCAAATGAAGATTAGCAAACCAAGATCTCACTCCTAGTTGGTTAAACCTAAATATCAGGAGCACTAGCTCTGATACCAATTGAAAGATCACCTAGAGGGGGGGTGAATAGGTGATTATGCTAATCTAGTCAACTCAATGCGGAATTTAAAACTTAAAGCAGTACACTCAAGTGCAATCAACAAATGATGCACACACAACCAAGCCAAGCAATTATGAATGAACAATATGAATATTTGCAAGGCACAAAGTAAAGAGAGAGATAGAGAGAGTCAATGGTCAAGCGCAAACAACAAGATATGTTTCGAGGTTCGAGCACCCAGCTCTACATCCCTGCCTTCGACACACGAAGGATTTCTAATCCACTAGCAAGTCCACAAAGAACTCTCACAAGGAGTACCCAACTCCTCTCTTTACAACCACAACCTCCTCCTTGAGGCAAGCTCCAATCCAACAAAACAATCACCTCACACCCGAGGGATTAGCACAAAGCAAACACAAGGATCACCTCACAACTTGAGGGATACAACCCATTTCACAACTTCCTCAACACAACGAGGGTAAGGCACAAAGCAAAGATTGGGTTTTTAACTTGGTGGTCTAAACAACAACCACAGACAATTTCTTTTTCCACACAAAGATCCTATAGAAGAGATAGTAGATTTTAGCTCAAGTGTGGAGAAAACCAATGGGATGGAAATTAAAATCACAAAGAAAAATCTTTGGGAAAAATTGAAACCAAGATGTAGAAGATGAAACAAAACCCTTTTTCCCAAAACCCTTTTCTTTGATATTCCAAACCCTAGCAAAAAACCAAATAGATTGTTCAATTTGAATCCAAAAACTTCTTTTGATTGATGTGAAAACACCAGAGAGTAGGAAAAAATTCGCACAAAAAATCTTAGAGAAAAACTCTCACAAATGGGGTATTTATAGACCCCAGAAAAATATAGCCGTTGGCAGCAGAAAATACCAGAAATACACTGCCGGTCGACCATCCAACGGTCAAATCTGCCCGTTGGCAGCTACCGTCGACGCCCCGGTCGACCCAAACAAACAGAGAGCTCTGCTCTCAGACCCGGTCGACCCGGACGGTCGACCGTCCCAAGTCTGCCAAACGTGCACAAATCTGTGCACGTCGGTCGACCGACCCGGTCGACCGACTTCTCAGCCCGGTCGACTTGGTCAGAAGACTAATCGACTGGTTGAAGCCTGGAATAGAAAACTGGGTTAAAAACATGTTTAAAAATTCTTTTATCTTTTCTAAAAATCACCAAAAATATTTTATCATTTTGCATTGATATATAAACATGTGGTAAAAAGTTTAGCTCAAATATCAATCAATATGAACTATTTTTGTGTCTTATCATTTTTACCAAAAACCAAAAACTGTATTTTCTAAAACTTGGATTTTGAATAGAAAATACGTTTAGTCCAAACTCTTCCAAATACAAAAACATGATGTTTAAACACTTTGAAGCATGATGCATATGGATAGAAATCCAATATACATGAAACAAATATATATATCCATGTTTTTTGTCAATAATTCCAAAATATGTTTTGTCAAAAATACCAAAACATAAAACACATGAATAAGTAAGTCAAAACTAAGTTTGTCTAGGAAATTAAGTATGCATGTATATAGAACAAATCTAATTACATTAAACCATGTAAACTTGTTTTGATCTATCTATTCATGAAAACCAAGATCGATTAATCCTAAAACCGAAAAACCGAAAAACCAATATTCAAAACATGAAACGCGTGTGTTGTGAACTTGAGCATATCATACTATTCTAATCTTTACAATTTGGATCTAAACACAAAACTAACTATGATACCGAAGTCTTCTTGTAGAGCGCAATCTCCAAGCCGACTCGATCCAAAACTCCTTGATCAACCGAGCAAGTGCTATATATGATCTTTGACGCTCGGGCTCTTGAATCAACTTGTGAAAGCTTCCAAATCATCTTGTTGAAGCTAATCACCAACTAATAACTTGATTAATGATCTGAAACTTAAAATCACAAGATTATTAGTACACATAACTACATGAGTTAATCATCATCAAAACTAGGGTGGAAGGCCTTTGGGCCAACACATTGATATGTGGAAGTATAAGATGAGTATGTACCTTAAAACTCTAGAATGCATGTTTACCTTACCACTACTAAGAAATCTTATCTTAGTAATGACAAGTATATAGAGGCCAATGCACAAGCTATGGAGGCACTTAGGTGCACTCTTAGCAAAGAATATTTATATTTAGTTTCTCATTGTGATTTCGCTTTTGCAGTGCAGAATATATTGACCTCTCCCAAGCTACAAATGACAAATAATGTGGAGAAGGAATCTAGTGAAGATGAGTCCGAACAAGCTTGCTACATGGTCCAAGGGAATGACTCCCTTGAGGTAAACTCAGACACTCAACTAGATAATAGTGCTAGTTCTTCAGGTGATGACTATATGGATGCCGATGCTTAGAATGAAGAACTTTCATTATTTTGTGAAAACTTGCTTGAAAAATATAAACTTTTGAAAAAAAAACTTTAAATTAAAAGAAGAAAATAAGGATTTGTTTTCAAAGTTAGATATGGTTTTATAAATGAGGGTTGAAATTTCAAGTAAAAGAGATTCCTTGAAACCCAACTTAACCTTGTTTTAAAGGAAAATGAAATTTTAAAGAATAAAATAATTGTGATGATATTTTGAAGAAAAATGAGGTTTCATCCTCAAAACTTGAAAATGTTTTAAAAGAGAACAATTCTTTGAAAAATAAAATTGCCTTGATTTCAAAAGAATTGGATTTAGTTTCAAAAGAAAACACTTCTTTGAAAAATGATTTATCTTCTCATGTTTGTCATGCTACTATAACTTCATCATCTAGTGTTTCTATTGCATGCTCCACCTCTTCTATTATTGAAACTGATATAATTATGTTAAAGAAGAGTGTTGATTGTTTGGGCTCCACTTTGAGCCAATGTGTTATGAATCACAAGAAATTGGAATCCATGTTTCGCAAGAAACATGCACCACATATATGCACACAAATCATGGCATACACATGCTTCTCATGTTCACACACATGACACTATGTATGCTCATGTGTACACTTGTACATATTGTGGACATACGGGCCACCTTGCAAAGTTTTGTTATGATAGAATACATAATTCAAATTTTGCAAATAGGTTTTTTTTTTGTTAGGAAAGGTGCTAACCCCCATGGAACCAATAAGGTATGGGTATCAAAATCCACTCCTATTGTATTTGATGTAGATGTGGGCTTTCACATGACGTGAGAGGTATTGGTGCCTTGATGTTTGATGCGTTCCGAGCTAAATGGTGACACTTTTGGATGCATCACTTTTAAGAAAAGTTTGGTGAGAGGACCACCATGGTTTGGAGAACTAGAGATTAGCCCTATTGATTTTTATAACTATCTCTAACTCCCATTTTGCTTACATGCTCTCATTGATTGACTTTTAGCATGTTTTGATTTTTCATGATTATTATGTTAAATGCCATGTAAATTAGACTTGTGATATACATATGTAGTATTTGAAATACACCCATGTTCATATAGATTCATTATTTTATGTTCTCACTTTAGTTTAGCTATTGTGTATATCCTAGTTCTAAAGCACATGCATTTATCTTAATGATCATATTGATTTATGTTTTCTTTATGCTTCATGTTTTGATTACTTATTTAGATGTAGTTTTCATTAAAACTTTTATTTATACATGTACAACTAGTGAGCCACATTTGATTATTGTGTGTTTGTGCTATGTTGCTCATTTGTACCCATTAGATATACTTGTATATCCTAGTTTTGATGATTCTTACATTTTAACTTGTATTTCCTATTTTTGTACATGTTTTTTATAAAAATGTGTTTATCTTCATGTATTTGTTAATTTTGTCTAAATCTATTAGATATGTATGTCTATCCTAGAGTCACTTGCCTTTCATGAAAAAACTATTATGGATTCACTTGTGTTTGGGATATGTATGTATACTTCTACTTTTAATAGAACATACATATACCTTGAAATGTGTTTAATTTTAATGAAAAATAAATTTTCATGATTTTCATATGTTTTGATGTTCTGAGGTTTATTGACTATTTTCATGAATATGCTTGTCACATAATTCTGGTGCACTCACATTTATCTTGTTTACTCATGACTTTATTTTCATGAGCATTTATGAGCTTTATAGATTTCGAGTGTCAATTTTGTGTAAAACGCATGCTTCATGAGATATATGATTTGTTTTCATGTTTAAAGGATCTTTAATTAGTTTTTTAAAAATTACTTTAAACTAGTTATTTATTCTTTATTTGGTAGTGTTTTCAATTTATAACTATTTTTAAATCTTATTTTTGAAAACTTCTACCCTTAAAGGGCAGTTGAACGGGCGACCATGCCTTGTATACCCTCATTGAAAATCTTTTAAATATGAGCATGAAAGGGAGGTAGCTATGAGATACATGATTTTAATGGAAAATTCTATTTTTTATACTCATATGTGTTTCATATATATATGTATGCTTCAAACTTCAATTAATATCAATTTCAATTGGTATTTTCATTTTCATACATACATATATATGATTTGATTGTGCTTGTTTTACAATATCTTTATATTTTAAAAGCACAATTTATTTTTATGCTAAGCTTGATTTTATTCCAAATACTAATTGGTATCTATACAAGCTTATACATTAATTTCAATTGGTATTTCAATTGGTGTTTATTTGATATCAAAATATATTTCATGTTTCACCTTCAATTGGTATTAAAATCTACTATTAATATCTTAAAATTTTTTTCAAAGTGATACCAACATTTGTTTTTGTCAGCTATTATTTGATTTCATTGGTATCATAATATGTTTTATTGACTTCAAGAAATTTCAAAAATTTTATTTTAAAATGTGTTGATATGTATTGCCTATTTGCAAGGGGAACTTAACATCTCTCCTATATATATAGATTCATGTTAGAGTGTATCTCACATTGAGGAGCTTGACCTCTCTTCTTTATGTGATACACGTGTGTAGGGGAGCGTAACATCTCCGCTTATACATTGTATATTATGCTATATGTGGGTTAGGGTCTAGTCATCCCTTCTCCATGTAATGCATGTATGCAGGGGAGCTAACTTACCGTCTCTCCTCTTTATGAATGTATATCGCATTTACATCTTTATTGTTTGATTGTCCTCACCCCTTTCTTGATGAATTGACAAAAGGGGGGAGAAGAATTTACTGAGCTTTATATGCATGCTTAATATTTGATATTTATGCATATATGTTTGTGTTTAGTTTATGTACTTTATTGAATATCCTTATTATTTATGCTATGCACGAGTTAAGGGGGAGCTTTTATGAAGTTTAACTTTAATCCATGTATATATAACTCCATGAGTTTTGTCATCATAAAAAAGGGGAGATTGTTGCCCAAAGGCCCATCGCTCTAGTTTTGATGATGATTAACTCATGTAGTTATAGGACTAATGATCTTATCTTTAATTAGTCTCAAGAATTTAGTGAGTTTAATATGCATGCTTAATATTTGGTATTTATGCATATATGTTTGTGTTTAGTTTATACACTTTATTGAATATCCTTATTATTTGTGCTATGCAAGAGTTAAGGGGAAGCTTCTATGAAGCTTAACTTTAATCCATGCATATATAACTCCATGAGTTTTGTCATCATCAAAAAGGGGGAGATTCTTGGCCCAATGGCCCATCGCTCTAGTTTTGATGATGATAAACTCATATCGTTATAGTACTAATGATCTTGTATTTAATTAGTCTCAGATATTTGATCAAAATATTAGCAGGTGTTTAGCTTCAATAAAGGAGTTTTGGGAGCTAACACATGTGGTCAAGATCGCATCTAGCACACGGTTGGAGTCAAGCTCGTTGGATTGTGTTTGGATCGGGTTGTCATGAAGATGAGGAGTTCTACAAGAAGACTTCGGTTTGTGTTTAGTTTAGTTGTATTTAGATCTTGCATAAAGATAGATAGTATTGATATGCTCAAGTTCACACACACACAAGTTTACTAAGTTTGGTTTTCAGTTTAACCGGTGTTGGATTTTGTATAGACATATATATGATTTTCATGAATAGATAGAATCAAAACAAGTTTACATGATTTAATGTATATTAGATTTCATCTACATACATATATACTTCACATATTTGAAAAACCTTATTTTGATGGTCTATATCATATGTTTGGAGTTTTGTAATTAACAAAACTTATTTTTGGATTTCATGTCAAAAACATAGATATATATTTTACATGTATATTAGATTCTATCCATACACAATATGCTTCAAAAGAGTTTAAATATCTTGTTTTTGTTTATATACAAATTTGAGAAAAATCGGATTTTCATTTCAAAGTATGGTTTTTGGAAAATACGTTTTTTGTGTTTAAGCCTAATTTCTATATCATAAAGATAGTTCATATGGTTTATAATATGTGTCAATTTTTAGTCACACATATTTGTTATTCAAATATCTTATAAGAACTTATTTTTATGGAATTTATATGATTTTATGGGATTTTATTGGAGATAAAATACCTAAATTTAAAGTTTTAAAATAATAGCCAGATTCCACGGGCGGTCAACCGGACCAGGAGTCGGTCGACTGGACCGGTCGAACGATGTGCGAGATATGTGTACGGACAAGCCAAGTAGGCCGGTCAACCGCACGGCCGACCGATTGAAAGCACCCAACTCTCGGGTGCTGCCGGTCGACCGGGCGGTCGACTGACTGGCTTGGCCCGGTCGACCGGGCAGTCGACCAGAGGCACAACGGTCAGAAAAGTGACCGTTGGGTCAGTCGACTGGCCGGTTGACTGGAAGGCAATCTGGGCATTTCAGCAACCAACGACTAGTTTCTTTAAGAGGCTCATAAATAGTCATCTCTTGGGTTGTTTTGAACAAGAATTTTTAGAGCTTCTCTTACCATCTTATAAGAGTTTTCCAACAAGTTTTTGAAGAGTTTTTATGCCTTAAAGATTTACTTTTATTTTGTTTTCAAGGGCTGAAAAAATCAAAGAAAATAGAGTATTTGGGAAATTAGTTTTGATCTTCATTTCTACTTCATTCTAGTATTTTTCCCAAGTGTTTTTCTTTGTGATTTGTTTTTCAAACACCTTGTTTTCTCACACTTGAGCTATCATCTCTATCCTATCTATAGATCCTTATTTTTGTGAAAAAATTGTTTGTGGTCTATTGTGATCACCAAGAGTTGTAATCCTTTCTTTACTTTGGGTTTGTGCCTATCCCTCTAAGTGTAGAGGAGGTTGTGCTTTGAATTTGTGGCTATCCTTCTTGTGTAGAGGTGATTGTGGTTGAGTTTGGCTTGGTACCTTATCCCTCTTGTGTAGAGGTGATTGTTGTTCTGGCTTTGTGCCTTACTTCTTGGGTAGAGGTGGTTGTGTTGGAGAGAGAAGTTGTGTACTCCTAGCTTTATAATTGCAAATCCTCGGTGGTGGTTCCCTGTGTGGGAAGTCCTGTGTGGACATAGTAGAAATCCTTCTGTGTGAAGGTGGGAACGTAGAGCAGTGGCTTGAACCTCGAAACATATCTCGTTGTTTTGTGTTTGATACACTATCTCTAAACTTTCTCTCTCTTATATCTTGCATTGCATCATATTGTTCGTAACATATATATGCTTGGTATTGTTCACGTGCCCTCACTAGTGTTGAACCAAGAGAGCTTCATATAGCACCTCAACTCTTATTTAGAGGAATCTAAAGGAGATAGTCCAGAGCCCTTCACGGGGAATTCGGCTACACTCTTTGGTTACACATAGTGTGTTGCAATTAGTTTTTAATTCCGCATCATTTGTCTTAGATTAGCTCATACACCTATTCACCCCCCTCTAGGTGCATTTTCACCTTTGATATACCACAGAATCCATCTCACAGCCTCTCAATAACCCTTGCAGAATCATGCATGTATCTTGATACCATGCTCACGGCCTGTGACAAATCTGGTCTCGTGCACACTATAGCATAAATAAGACTACCAACTGTACTGACATATGGAACGTAAGACATATAATTACGATTATCTATAGTCTTCAGAGATATTCTGGCTGAAAGCTTAAAGTGAGGGGCCAATGGACTACTCACAGACTTTGCTTCACCACCAATCAGAAACTTCTGAAGCACCTTCTGTAAGTAAGCTTTCTGAGTCAAACTCACTCTCCCCTTCACCCTGTCTCTTTCAATATCCATACCCAGTATCCTCTTAACTTCTCCCAGATCCTGCATTTTGAACTGAGAAGATTATTAAACTTTCAACTTATCTATCGATGATCTGTTCTTAGAAGCTATTAGCATATCATCGGCATACAAGAGCAGACAGATATATTCCCCACTCGATAACTTGCAAAAGTAAATGCATGGGTCATATAAGCTCCTGGTGTAACCACGACCACTCATAAACCTGTCAAAGCCCTTGTACCACTGTCTCGGCGACTGCTTCAGTCCATACGGTGACTTCTCAAGTTTACACACTAAATTCTCCTTTACTGCAACTTTAAACCTCAATGATTGTGTCATGTAGATCTCCTCGTCAAGATCGCTATGCAGGAAAGCGGTTATCACATCGAGCTGCTCCAGCTCATAGTCATATTGTGCTACAAGTGCCAACAATATATGATGAAAGAATGCTTCACAATAGGTGATAACATCTCATTGTAATTTATACCCTCCCTTTGAGCATAGCCCTTGGCTACCAATCTGGCCTTGTAACGCACACTACCATCTGAAGATCCTTCTTTCTTCGCATAAACCCATTTGCATCCAATGGGCTTTTTTCCTTTAGGCAACTCTGCGAGTTCTCATATGTCGTTGACATGGAGAGATTCAGTCTCCTCCACCATAGCTTTCCTACACAATTCAGACTCAGAGCTTAGCTCTGATTCTCTAAATGTACTTGGAACACTGTCTTTCACGACTTCTAGTGAAAGTGTATAGGCCACAACCATATCCGAAAAATGAGTAGGTTTCTGTATATTCTTTTTGAGCTGTGTGCGACAATTGAATCTGGGACCTGACCCTCTGGCTCTCGATCCTCAATCACATCATCTGTATATTCCTCTTCTTGTACATGACGTTCGTACTGTGTCACAACAGTCGGCACCTAAACGATATAGTATTATCTAGAGATGGTGAAGTTACATCGCTCTCCATCCTCTGCGATATCCCCTTGGTCTGGCCTCTCTCCACCTGCTGATAGCTTGAAGTCTTCACCAAAGAAGACTCATCAAAAGTGACATCTCTGCTCAGAACTATCTTTCGGTCTTCATAATCCTATAGTCTGTATCCTTTCACTCCTCTTTTGAACCCTAAAAAAACGGCCTTTCTAGCTAATGGCTCCAACTTTCTAGCACTCACATGATAATAAGTCGGACATCCAAGCACATGGAGCATGTCATAATCTATAGCAGCTTTGCCCAATCATATTTCCATTGGAGTCTTTGCTTCTATCACAAATATGGAAATCTATTTATAAGATGACTCACATAAGTCATTGCTTCAGCCCAAAAGGACTTGTTCAGTCCACTATTTGACAATAAGCATCATATCTTCTCCAACAAGAAACAGTTAAATCTTTCTGCCACCTTGATTTAGTTTTAACCTGCACACAGAAAATACAAAATTTCAAAACTTTAAGAATAGAATGTGCAAGTTCTCAATACTACCGCAATAGCAAGTGGCTATACGGGTCGTGATCCTTAAGGAGGGACTAACGAAGAAAGCTTTTTGCAAGTTCTCTTTTAAGTTATAAAAAATGGTTAAAGTTCTTCTTTTAGTTCTCAAAAAAAATAAGTTATGTTAAATTGTGAAAGCGGTAGATAGAAGGAGATGGTGATTTTTTACAAAGAAAGTGAAAAATAGTAGAGATTTAGTGATGGAGGTGATCTAAACTAAAGATTAAAAGAAAAGAAAGAAAGCCTAAAAGAAATACTTTACTTTTTTCGGTTGATGACTTACCTGGAATCCTTGCATGTTTACCTTGATCTGGAGGCGATCAGCACATAACCCATATAATTAACTCAGTCCCAATTCACATTACATCATCAAGGCTTCTTCGAGCAAGTATGAAATAATATGAACATAAGGAAGAATCTATCATCATGAGCTATCGATGGCACTCGCTAAGGCAAGGAAATACTGATGCTATTTGACTCACTTGGACTATCTTCAAACTGAAAGAGAAAGAGTAGAAAGAAGAAGAAGAAGAAGAAAATGAAAATAAAGAAGAACATAAAAAAGTTACCTTTTTATTGCTTGCAGACATGATGGAAGAAAGGAGGAGGTTACATCGGTGTCACTCTCAACATAAATCTCTCTCTCTCTCTCTCACTTACATGAATCTCAGTCTAACTTATGCTTACAAAGAAATAAAAATTACATAAAATGAAAAAAACCTACACTAAATAGAATGAAAAACTGACCTAAGAATCTATCTCTGCTTGATCCTTCTCTTTTGCCTTTGAGATTGCAGGTATTTAAAGTAGAAATGTAGAGGACAAAGGAGTATGAAGATAGGGAGAGCTGGCTATTTTTGAATTTGAATCCTCCCCTTATCTCCAAACTTGATTTTATGTGGTATTCAATTCTGATCTGCTGCTTGTTGGCGTGTTGATTGCTGAATTAACTTATCAAATGATAGAACTAAAAACAGTGATCAACATAAGAGTTGTAGTCCTTTAAGTCATATTTCTAGATCATTTTGAATCATCAGATTTGAATTTGGTAGAGAAAGTTATGATTCAAATACTAAAATGTATCTAGTTTGAATGTGAGTCAAAATTACTTCATCTCATTTGTTGATCTTCTCTCTATCCATTTATCCTTTTGGATTTTGAATTTGGACTCTGTATTTGATGTTATCCTCGGTTGATCCTTAGCTAACCAAAATGAATTTATAGAAATCTAAATTTTATCGATTTTCATTTGGTGTTATCTTTTTGATGTGCTCTGATCTTCAACTGAACATTTGCCCCAATCTTTAATTTGTTCTGGATGTAGTGATATCCTCATAGATCCTTAAGTTAATCGAACTGATTCACCAAAATCTGATTTTTAACTGACTAGATCTGGGATCATCCTCAGCTAACCAAATAGATCCAGTTAAATCTGATTTTAATTGGTATTTATGTGATTTAATCCTCTTTCTCTCCATGATTATCTTCTACAAAATAGATATTTAAGACAAGCAAATTAGCAAATATATTACACGATAAATATAGATGTGTAATGAAAAGAATGCAAAATATGTGTATGATCACACCCCTGCACCTATCTTTTGCTCGTCCTTGAGCAAAATAACAAAAGTAAACTAAAGATTATTAGACCAATGTCGCAGGTCACGTGATTGCACTGAGCATGTGCAAAAAGTCGTTAAACCTCTAGGTTCCCCTTAGAGGACGAGTTTTGTCTCGTGAGGGTTTTCAGTGGATTACACCCCCAAAATCCATAAAAAAAAAGAAAACAAAGTGTTAGTATTTTACATTTTGAAAGAGAAAAATATTTGAAGTATTATTATAAGAATTAAGTAATCCATAAGTTATAAGAAAACTAAACTTTTTATTCTTAATCTTAGTCTTTATTCAAAAACTTGTTATCAATCAAGGTAAGAAGTCAAGCTGTATTTCTCATCTAATCTATTATTTTACCCTAAGTTATATGCACCTTTGTGACCATGAAATTTTGACTCGGGGTTCTTTAACTCTAACTCTTATGCCTTATTTTTTTCTTTTTTCTTTTTGGGGATATTATTCTTTACTTCTATTAGGCTTGCTAATCTGCCCATGTAACGAGCCTTTAACCGATGAGTCCCAAATCAAACGATTTTAGGGCACCGGGTAAGAAAACATCCTAAGGACTCGAGCAAACAATACAACAAAACTAAGAATTTTATTATATGAACCGCTTTTAGGCGTGAATACTTATGCTTTATGAGGCACAAATACCC
This sequence comes from Agave tequilana, assembly GCA_038442645.1. Classification (NCBI taxonomy): domain Eukaryota; kingdom Viridiplantae; phylum Streptophyta; class Magnoliopsida; order Asparagales; family Asparagaceae; genus Agave; species Agave tequilana. Next base: position 71,837 of record JAVJIF010010685.1, read on the forward strand.
AGCTTAATCAGAGGATTTTTGATATATTATATATATTTTTTTTTTTTTTCTTTCTTTTTTTTAATAAGGCATAAGAATCTTTGTTTTTGAACCTTAAGTGTGTAAGTGTATAAAGCATGTATATTTAATCAAGGTAAAAATCAAGACTAAATTACTTTTTCAAATTTTCTTCCTAACCCTAGAAATCAAACAAATAATCTTTTTTTTGACCAAGTATAAGAAATTCTAATTATGATTCTCCTATTCCTTAAAATTAACTTAATTTCTTACAAAAATATGTCAAAATATTGCTCTCTTTTCAAAAGTTTTTTTTAAAGAAAGAAAAATGTTAATCTTTTATTTTAAATTAAAAGAAAACCTGTGTTATGTTAGAACCCTCCCCCACACCTATCTCATGCATTGTCCTCAGTGTATGAATGAATGCATAGAAAAAGAAGAAAGGGAAGGAAAATATTACTTTAAGGTGGTGGTTCCGGTGGTGGTCGGATTGGGTCAAGCATTACTACTCAATCAAGATAATGTGGTGGTTCATAGAACCTACTTTTATTGACCTCTTTTCTATTTACATATTTACAGCCCCTAATATGAGTAGGATTATGAAAGATCATATCATGAAATTTATTCCCTTTAATGACTAGTCTTGGAAAATCATCACAGAGCCATCATGGTCTATACCTATGTCTAATAAAGAATGTGACTTGATGGAATGGCTGACTTGGGATCAAGAATGATAGGTTAAGGAATCAATACTAACTCGAAATAATCAACTTTGGGTTCGAGAGTCAGTTTTGGTTCAAAAGTTGAGTCCAAATCTAAGAATTGAAATTCACATTCTTTTTCTATCAAAGAAATGTGACTATCCAAAATTGGTGATTCAATTTCTAGATCTATGGGTACGAGATTAAATGTTGGCTCGAAAAATTGGTCCAAATTGGGTAAGAATACCGGAGTTAACATAGATTCGAAGATGAGAACTGAATCACAAAGTTAGGGATCAAGTTCACATTCATAATCAAGTTCAATCTCATTAAAAAAAACTTGCCAATTCGTCAATGGCTTGATATTAGTCAAGTTCAAGGTTTTGTAGTAAAATTGAATCTTAGTCAAAGTCTTCAAGATACCATGATTATTGATTTTCATCAATATGGTTATAAGTGTTGGGAATAGTCAAAGATTGGTTAGGGAGAGTTTCCTTATTCCTACGCATGTTTTCCAATCTACTAAGTCTTGCTTCTATCATATCTAGTAGATCACTTTGGAATTGAGTCATGGATTTCATACTCTTTTCTAAGTCGGTATGTTCTTCTTAAAAAATAGAGTAAGGATATGTGATTTAAAAATTTTGACGGGATTTTGAGTCTTCTAGAATTTGAATTCGTTGCTCAAGCTCTTCTAAGGCTTCCATCCTCTTTTCCCAGTCAATTAATTTTTTCTAATGGTTGCTTATGAGGAGTATATGAAGCTGGGTGTTGGTAAGATGGTTGACAATATAACTCAGGAGAGTTGTATCCCCATTGGCTCTATGAAGAGTAGTGATTGTTGGCCCAGAGGCCTTCCACTCAAGTTTTGATCATGATTAACTCATGTAGTTATGTTTACTAATAATCTTGTGATGTTTAGTTTCAGTTATTTAACTAAGATATTAGTAGGTGATTAGCTTCAACAAAGGTGTTCTGGAGCTTCTCACATGGTGATTCAAGAGCCCGAGCGACAAAGTCATATCTAGCACTCGTTGGAGTCAAGCTCGGTGGATCACGTTTGGATCGAGTCAACTTGGAGACGGCACTCTACAAGAAGATCTCGGTACATAGTTTAGTTTATGTTTTAGATCCATTTGTTAAAGACTAGATAGTGTGATATGCTCAAGTTCACAACACACATACTTGTTTAATTTTTCATGTTTATTGGTTTTCAGTTTTTGGTTTAACCGATCTTGGTTTTCATGAATAAATAGATTCAAAATAAGTTTACATGGTTTAATGTATATTAGATTTGTTTTATATACATATATGCTTCAACTATTTAAACAAACTTAGTTTGATAATCTATTTCATAAGTTTGGTGTTTTGGTATTTTAACAAAACGTATTTTTGGATTTAAATGTCAAAACATTGATATATATATATATCTTTATATGTATATTGGATTATATCCATATGCAACATGCTTCAAGTTGTTTCAATATCATGTTTTTATATTTGGATGAGTTTTGGACAAAACGAATTTTAAATTCAAAAATCTAAGTTTTGAAAAATACAGATTTTGGTTTTCGGCAAAATTTCTGAGTTACAAAAATAGTTCAAAATGTTTGTAAACATGCCTTGATTTACTCAAACATGTTTATATATCAAAGTATAATATTGAACCTATTTTTGTAGATTTTTCGTGATTTTATGGGATTTTATTTAAGCTAAAAAGTCAACATTTTAATCCCTAAAATATGTCTGGTCTGGCTTCTGCCGGTCGACCGGACCGGTCGACCGAGCTAGGAGTCGGTCGACCAAGGCGGTCGACCGACGTGCACAGAATGTGCACGCCAGTTTGGCTGGAGGGCCGGTTGACCGACCCGGTCGACCGCCAGAGAGCTTCTGCTTTTGAAAAGCCCCGGTCGACCGGGTCGGTCGACCAGCAGAGAGCTCTGTTCTCTGTTCCAGGCCTCGGTCGACCGGGCCAGTCGACCGTTGCCCCAATAGTTAAAAATATGACCGTTGGCGGTCGACCGGGCCGGTCGACCGACAGCCGTCTGGGCTGAAAAATTGCCCCAACGGCTAGATTTTTTCTAGCCTATATATTGGGGGTTCTATGGACTGGTTTTCACCAAGTTTTTAAGAGCAAATTTTCTCTCATTCTCAGGTGTTTAAAAGAAAGTTTTAAAAAGAGTTTTTGGCTTTAAAGATTTCATCTTTATCTTATTTTTAAAAGGGTTGGAAAATCATTATAAAGAAAATTCTTTGGGATTTGGTTTGATCTTCATTTTCTATTCTCTCTAGAGTTTTTCCCTAGAGTTTTTCTTTGAGTTTTTGATTTCCAAACTCTTTGTTTTTCACACTTAAGCCTATCTTGCTATCCTATCTATTAGGATCTTTTATTTATGGGAAAATTGGTTTGTGCTTGTGTAACCACCAAGTTGTAAACTTTCTTCTTTGTGATATCCCTCTAGTGAGAGGTGATTGATTTGGTATCCCTCTATTGTGAGGTGATTGTGAAAGTTGTGGTTGGCTTCCTCTAGTGAGAGGTAGAGATTGGTGTTTGGCTCCCTCTAGTGAGAGGTGGAGTTTGTATTGGAATCCCTCAGGTGTGAGGTGATTGTTTTGTATTGGCTAAGTGCCTAACCCTCTAAGTATAGAGGTGTTTGTTGTGGATTGTGCCTTGCCTCTAGTGAGAGGTTGTATTCGGTTGAGAGAGGAGTTGTGTACTCCAGGTTGTAATGAAAAACACCTAGAGGGGGGTGAATAGGTGTAAGTGCTAATCTAAGAAACTCAATGCAAACTAAGTGCGCTAAATGCGGAAGCTAATGCAAATTATGCACAAACTAATACAATACAACAAGTGTAGCCGAATTCCCCTTGCGAGGCTCTGGACTAACTCTCCTTGATTCCCCTTGAAATGGGTTGAGGTGCTATGTGAAGCTCTTGTTGGATGAGTATAAGTTAGGCACACACACACAAGCAATCCAAGCAATGTGCACACACAATCAAGCCAAGCAATAAAGGATATAGCAATATGAAATAATGCAAGGCAACACAAGCAATATGATATGGCAATATGAGTTATACTCAACACAAGCAAATATGATATAATGATATGAAGTATGATGCTTTGCACAATATAAATGAGAGAGAGTTAGAGAGACAATGGATCAATACGCAAACACAAAGATTTGTTTCGAGGTTCGAGCACCTTGCTCTACATCCCCGCCTACACCACCGTGTAGGATTTCCACTATCTCAACTCCCACCGAGGGAACCTCTACCGAAGAGGATTTCTTACAACTCTAAGAGTACCTAACTCCTCTCTCAATACAACAACCTCCTCACAACCGAGGGGTTAGGCCCGTAGCCAATACAACAACCAATCCACACACCTCTACCGAAGAGGCTCACAACCAAACTCCACCTCTACCGAAGAGGAAGCAAACCAATACCACTCCGATCACCTCTACCGAAGAGGGATACAACAAATAAAGGAGGGTTTACAACAAGTGGTTCAAAAACCACAAACTCTCTCTTTCTTTCTTTTTCCACAAAAACAAAGATCCTAATAGTTTAGGATAGAAGATAGCTCAAGTGTAGAATCAAAGTGTTTTTGGAAACAAGCAACAAAGAAAAACTACTTGGGAAATCTCTTGTAGAAGATAGAAAAAGCAAATCAATACAATCTCCCAAAACCCTAGCTTTCTTTGATTTTCAAAAACCCAAAACAAATAGAGATGAGAAGTTTAAAGCCCAAAAACTCTTTTTAAAACTCTTTTAAACACTTCAGAAAACTGGAAATTTTTCTCTTAGAAAACTTGACCAAAATCCCCAAAGAGATGGGGTTTATATAGCCCCTATACAAAACTAGCCGTTAGGCTGAGTTGGCAGTCTGACAGACTGCCGGTCGACCGGTCCGGTCGACCGCCGACGGTCAAAAATGTGACCGTTGGGCAATAGCGGTCGACCGGCCCGGTCGACCGAAACATCCTGAGAGCAGAACTCTCATCTCGGTCGACCGGCCCGGTCGACCGTCCCAGAGACTCCAAAACGTGCACAGACTTGTGCACGTCGGTCGACCGTCCCGGTCGACCGGCCTATGGTGCGGTCGACCGGTCCGGTCGACCGACTTGGCCTGTCAGCCAGTCCTCAGTTCTGCACAGATACGGGATTTGAAAATAGGTCTTTTCACTCAATAAAAATCCCATAAATTCACAGTAAATCTAAAAAATAGTTTTAATCACAATAAAAACTGTTTTTCTAAAAAATATGTTTTTCTAAAACTTGTTTTATCATTTTACTTTGATAACCAAACTTGTGATAAAAATTTCAAGACATATATATCAACATATCAATTCATTTTTGAGTCTTGCAAATTTTATCAAAAACAAAACCTTGTATTTTGTCAAACTTGATTTTTCCAAAACATGAATAGGGATAGTCAAAATAAGTTTGTCTAGCAAGTTTAAAGCATGTATGTATAAATAGAAAACATCTACTATACATATAACATATGTAAACTTGTTTTGATCAACTATTCATAAAAACCAAATATCAAATCATAAAACGTGTGTGTTTTGTGTTCACTTGAGCATATCAACTAAACTAAGCTTTACAAATGGATCTAAAACTCAAACTCTAAACTAGGATACCTAAGTCTTCTTGACGATCTTCATCTTCAAGTAGACTTGCTCCAAAACTCCGTGATTCTCCAAGTACAAAGGTATGATCTTTAAGCTTTGGCACCGGAATCACCATGAATAGCTTCTAAACTCCTTGTTGAAGCTAATCACCAACTAATATCCTGTTAATGATCTGAAACTAGAAACACAAGAATATTAGTAAACATAACTACATGAGTTGATCATCATCAAAACTAGAGTGGAAGGCCATTGGGCCAACAATCTCCCCTTTTTGATGATGACAAAACTCATGGAGTTATATATGCATGGATTAAAGTTAAGCTTCAAATAAGCTCCCCCTTAACTCATGCATAGGGATAAACAATAAATATATGCAATGAATATTAAACATGAAACATGCATATGCATAAACAATAAATGGTTCTAGATATCAAATGGAATATTCAAAACAAAATAAGCTCTAGATACCAATTACAAAGCAAACTCTATAAATCAATTAAACTTAATATTCTTGAGATTCTTGAGATTAAAACATAATATATGCATAAACATAAGCATGCATATAAAACTTCATAAATCTTTCTCCCCCTTTTTGTCAATCATCAACAAAGGGGTAATCAAAACCATAAATAAAACGAGGGGTAAAAATCTTTCTTCCCCTTTATGTCAAACAAAACAATAAAAGACAATGTTCTCCCCTTTTTGTCTAAAACAAAAAACAAAATCAATAAGGGGTGACTACAAACATGATATCAATTAAAAATATGTCAATGAAGCATCTTGATACCAATAAACAAGAATCAATATATGTTATATGCTATATACATTCATGAAGAGGAAGACGCTAAGTTAGCTTCCCTACACATATGCATTACATGAAGAAGGGATGACAAGCCCCAATTCACATAACACATATTATGTAATGCATAAGAGGAGATGTGAAGCTCCCCCTACACACGTATATCATATAAAGAAGAGTTGTCAAGCTCCTCAATTTATAATATACTCAACATGAATCTATATGTAAGAGAGATGTTAAGCTCTCCTTGCATATAGGAAATACAAATCAAAACTTTGAATATTTTCTTTAAACAAAATTTTGAAAATACCAATTGTAATTAAACATAACAAATTACCAATTGTAAAACAACATAACAAATTTTGAATGTCTAAACACAAATTTTGATACCAATTGTAAGAATATATTTTACCAATTGAAAAGATTTTACATAGAAACATTGATACCAATTGTAAGAATTGTTCATTTTAAAACATATAAACAACTTTTAATCATAAAGTGTGGGAGTACAAATACCAATTGAAAGACAAAATATGAAATACTCATTTTCTCCCCCTTTATGAAAAACAAACTAAAGACATGCATAGTCTTGATAACAATTTAAAAGTAATCAATTTAAACAAAATTGAAACTCAAGCACTAGCATAAACACAAACATATATATGTATGAAAGATAGATACCAATAGAAATTGATATACTTGGAATTTAAAGCATATATACATACAAAACATATATGAGTATACAAGAAGATCAAAATGATACCAATTGAAAGAGTTCAATGATACCAATTGACATAACAATAAGTTCAAGTGTATACATCATATTATCTACCACCCAATCATAATTCAAGTTTTAAAGATTTTCAATTTAGGGCATACATGAACATGATCTCCCATCCTACCGCCCTTGGATGGTAGGGGTTTTCAAAATAGATTGAAAATGTAGTTTTGTTTGAAAAACTCTACCATATGAAGAATACCGCAACTAGTTAAATGGAAAACTTGTTAACTAGCACGAAATCCTTCAAGCAAAGAATAAAACAAAAATGAAATTCACATGATAATCATCACTCTAACCAATAAAGCATAACTCATGAGAAACAAAACATGAGCAATAGATATGAGTGTACAAATAATATGTGAAGATCATAATCATGAAAAATATTTCATTGAGCTCAATTATTCCTTAAAACATAATTCTATCAAAACATGAAAAATCATATAAAACTCCTTATTTAATCTTCAAGGCATATGTATGTCTAATACAAGCTAAAATATACATACATATCCAAAACTCAACGAGTCCACTAAATGTATATTCATGAAGGCACGTGGCTCAAAAAGATGTATATGTATAAGATTAGTTTGAACTAGATAGACATATACATGAAGTTAAACATAAATACATGAAACATGAAAAACTAAATTTTCATCACAACAAATTTCATTTCAAGGTATATGTATGAATTGTCAAACATGAAGTATACATACATATCCCTAAACACAATTGAGTCCAAATATAGATTTGCATGAAAGGCAAATGACTCAAGGGGTATACATGTATATCTTAAAGTTTGGCAAAATACACATATACATGAATTGAAAACTTATACACATAAAACAAATCCAAAAATAGGAATACAAGTTTAAAATATATGAATCATCAAAACTAGACTATACTAGCACATCTAATGGGTTCAAATAAGCAATCATGCCCAAACATATATAGATTTATTTGTGGCCCATTATATGTACAAGCATAATTCCTAGTCTTAATGAAAACTAACATCTAAACAAGTAATCTTAACAAGAAGCATCAAAACAAATATGAAAATTATCATGATAAACCTAAAACATGACTACTATGTAAATTCACATGTTTTAGATTCATGATGTACATTATAGCTTAAACATAAGTGAGAACACTAAGTATGGGATCATATAAGCATGTGTATCTCAAATACTATACATGTATGTCAAGGATCTAATAAACATGGAATGAACATACTAATCCAATGACAATAAAAACATGCTATAAACTATGAACATGAAAAGCATGTAAACAATAAATGGGAGTAAAGGATTGTTACCAAAAACGAAGAAGCAACTCTCATTGTCTCCAAAACATGGTGGTCATCTCCACCAACCTTCCCTTGAAAGTGATGCATCCAATATGATTTCCATGAAGTCCGGAACGCATCCACTCCAAGGTGCTATCACTCTCACGTCATGTGAGAGCCCACACCTACATCAAAAACTTTAGGGGTGGTCTTTGGTACCCATACTCTTTTGGGTCCATGGGGGTTAGTCTCATTTCTAACCCAAACAAAATTCTTTGCTAAATTAGGAGTATGTAATCTATCATAGCAAAATTTAGCAAGATGGCCTTTTCGGCCACAATGTGTACATGTGTACACATGAGCATACTTGTGTTGATGGTGTCCGTGTGAAGCATGTGTATGCCGTGATGGGTGTGCATGCATAGAGGATGAAACTTGTTTCTTTCGAACCAAGGTTTCCAAGCGTGTGTGGTTCATGGCACATTGGCTCATAGTGGAGCCCAAATAATCTACTCTCTTCTTTAGCATACAAATATCATCATTAATCTTAGAAGGAGAAGTGTGGCATGCAATAGGTGAAGTGTGTGATACTACTCTAGCATGGCAAACATGTGCATCAATCTTATTTTGCAAAACAATATTTTTCTTTAAACAAACATCTAGATCATTTGAAATAGAAATAATTTTATTTTTCAAATCAACATTCTCTTTTAAAATAAAATCAACTTTTGAAGACAAGTTTTCATTTTTCTTCAAAAGAACATGGCAATCATTTTTATTTTTCAAAAAGTTATTTTCTTTAAGTGCAAGATCAAGTTGAGATTTTAATGAATCCCTCTCATTATAGACCTCAACCTTTTCTTGCTAAATACAATCAAGTCTAGAATGCAAACACTTATTTTCTTTTTCAATTTCTAGACTTTTCTTTTTCAAAATCTTATATTTTTCAATTAGTTTTTCACAAACAATGGAAAGTTCTTCATTCAAAGCATGGGCATCAATATGATCATTTGAAGAACTAGCATCATCATCACTATCTAATGGAGTTTCCGAGTGTACCTCAAGGGAGTCATTCCCTTGGACCATATAGCATTGTTGTGGCTCAGATTCTCCGCTAGATTCCTCTTCTTGGATTGGCAATTGAAGCTTGGAGGTGGTGGTTGTTGTCAACTTGTTCCATACTGCAAAAGCGGAATCAAGATTAGAAACACACATAAGATAATCTTTAGGTAATGTGCTTCTAATAGCCTCTAGGGCTAGTGCATTGGCCCCTATATGATTGCAATCACCAGATAACATCTCTTGGTGGCCGCAAGGAAAACATGCAAACCTAGGGTCTTTAGGTACATGGACATCCTATACTTCCAAACATCAATGTTGGAAGGGTCAAAGCTAGGAGGGGTCATGAAGTCCATGGTAAACTATATATGAATGTGCAAACAAACAAATGCAAATGAGATTAGCAAGCAAAAGGATCACTCCTAGGATGTTAAGCCTAAGTATCAGGAGCACTAGCTCTGATACCAATTGAAAAACACCTAGAGGGGGGGTGAATAGGTGTAAGTGCTAATCTAAGAAACTCAATGCAAACTAAGTGCGCTAAATGCGGAAGCTAATGCAAATTATGCACAAACTAATACAATACAACAAGTGTAGCCGAATTCCCCTTGCGAGGCTCTGGACTAACTCCCCTTGATTCCCCTTGAAATGGGTTGAGGTGCTATGTGAAGCTCTTGTTGGATGAGTATAAGTTAGGCACACACACACAAGCAATCCAAGCAATGTGCACACACAATCAAGCCAAGCAATAAAGGATATAGCAATATGAAATAATGCAAGGCAACACAAGCAATATGATATGACAATATGAGTTATGCTCAACACAAGCAAATATGATATGATGATATGAAGTATGATGCTTTGCACAATATAAATGAGAGAGAGTTAGAGAGACAATGGATCAATACGCAAACACAAAGATTTGTTTCGAGGTTCGAGCACCTTGCTCTACATCCCCGCCTACACCACCGTGTAGGATTTCCACTATCTCAACTCCCACCGAGGGAACCTCTACCGAAGAGGATTTCTTACAACTCTAGGAGTACCTAACTCCTCTCTCAATACAACAACCTCCTCACAACCGAGGGGTTAGGCCCGTAGCCAATACAACAACCAATCCACACACCTCTACCGAAGAGGCTCACAACCAAACTCCACCTCTACCGAAGAGGAAGCAAACCAATACCACTCCGATCACCTCTACCGAAGAGGGATACAACAAATAAAGGAGGGTTTACAACAAGTGGTTCAAAAATCACAAACTCTCTTTTTCTTTCTTTTTCCACAAAAACAAAGATCCTAATAGTTTAGGATAGAAGATAGCTCAAGTGTGGAATCAAAGTATTTTTGGAAACAAGCAACAAAGAAAAACTACTTGGGAAATCTCTTGTAGAAGATAAAAAAAGCAAATCAATACAATCTCCCAAAACCCTAGCTTTCTTTGATTTTCCAAAAACCCAAAACAAATAGAGATGAGAAGTTTAAAGCCCAAAAACTCTTTTTAAAACTCTTTTAAACACTTCAGAAAACTGGAAATTTTCTCTTAGAAAACTTGACCAAAATCCCCAAAGAGATGGGGTTTATATAGCCCCTATACAAAACTAGCCGTTAGCTGAGTTGGCAGTCTGACAGACTGCCGGTCGACCGGTCCGGCCGACCGCCAACGGTCAAAAATGTGACCGTTGGGCAATAGCGGTCGACCGGCCCGGTCGACCGAAACATCCTGAGAGCAGAACTCTCATCTCGGTCGACCGGCCCGGTCGACCGTCCCAGAGACTCCAAAACGTGCACAGACTTGTGCACGTCGGTCGACCGTCCCGGTCGACCGGCCTATGGTGCGGTCGACCGGTCCGGTCGACCGACTTGGCCTGTCAGCCAGTCCTCAGTTCTGCACAGATACGGGATTTGAAAATAGGTCTTTTCACTCAATAAAAATCCCATAAATTCACAGTAAATCTAAAAAATAGTTTTAATCACAATAAAAACTGTTTTTCTAAAAAATATGTTTTTCTAAAACTTGTTTTATCATTTTACTTTGATAACCAAACTTGTGATAAAAATTTCAAGACATATATATCAACATATCAATTCATTTTTGAGTCTTGCAAATTTTATCAAAAACAAAACCTTGTATTTTGTCAAACTTGATTTTTCCAAAACATGAATAGGGATAGTCAAAATAAGTTTGTCTAGCAAGTTTAAAGCATGTATGTATAAATAGAAAACATCTACTATACATATAACATATGTAAACTTGTTTTGATCAACTATTCATAAAAACTAAATATCAAATCATAAAACGTGTGTGTTTTGTGTTCACTTGAGCATATCAACTAAACTAAGCTTTACAAATGGATCTAAAACTCAAACTCTAAACTAGGATACCTAAGTCTTCTTGACGATCTTCATCTTCAAGTAGACTTGCTCCAAAACTCCGTGATTCTCCAAGTGCAAAGGTATGATCTTTAAGCTTTGGCACCGGAATCACCATGAATAGCTTCTAAACTCCTTGTTGAAGCTAATCACCAACTAATATCCTGTTAATGATCTGAAACTAGAAACACAAGAATATTAGTAAACATAACTACATGAGTTGATCATCATCAAAACTAGAGTGGAAGGCCATTGGGCCAACATGTAATTGCCCCAAATCCTCAGTGGAGGTTTCCTGTGTGGGAGTCCTGTGTGGACAAGTTAGTGGATTAGAAATCCTTCTGTATGAAGGCGGGGACGTAAAGCAGTGGCTCGAACCTCAAAACAAATCTTGGTGTTTGCATTTGATCCATTGACTCTTACTCTCTCTCTCTCTCTCTCTATTACTTTGAGCATTGCATCATATTGCCATATCATATATATATGCTTGTGTTGTTTGTGTGTGCCTCATTTGTGCTTAACCACGAGGGCTTCATATAGCGCCTCAACTTTTATTCAGAGGAATCAAGAGGAGTTAGTCCAGAGCCTTTCACCGGGATTTGGCTACACTCGTTGGTTGCATTAAGTATTATTGTAATTAAGTTTTAATTTCCGCATTTAGTTGACTATATTAGCAGTACACCTATTCACTCCCCCTCTAGGTATACTTTCAATTGGTATCAGAGCCTACGCTCCTGATATTTGGTTTAACCACCTAGGAGTGTGATCTTTGTTTTGCTAATCTATCATTTGCATTTGCACATTTATATTATTTACACACACTCATGGATTGCTTGTCACCTCCCATGTTTGATGTCTCCAACATTGGCATGTGAAAATTTAGGATGTCCATGTATCTAAAAGCCCTAGGCTTGCATATTTTCCTTGCCGCTACCAAGAAATCCTATCTTGGTGATAGCAAGCATATAGAGGCCAATGCACAAGCCCTTGAGGCACTTAGAAGCATGCTAAACAAAGAATATCTGTGCTTAGTTTCTAACTGTGATTCCGCCTTTGCAGTGTGGAACACTTTGACCTCCTCCAAAATTCAATTGCCAATCCAAACGGAGGATGAATCTAGTAGAGAATCCGAGGAACAATGCTACATGGTCCAAGGAATGACTCCCTTGAGGTATATTCGAAATTTCAATTAGATGATGATGATGCTAGTTCTTCTAGTAATGATTATATTGTTGCCAGTGCCTTGAATGAAGAACTATATATTGTATGTGAAAAATTGTTAGAAAAGTATAATCTTTTGAAAAAGAAGAGTTTTGAACTTAACAAAGAAAATAAGGATTTGTGTTCAAAACAAGATTTGATTTTGCAAGAAAAAGTGGAGATTTCTAATGAAAGGGATTCATTGAAATCTAAACTTGAACTTGTCCTAAAAGAAAATGAAGTTTTAAAAAATAGAAATGAGTGCAATGAAGTTTTGAAGAAAAAGGAGTCTTTAACTTCAAAACTTGATTTTGTTGTAAAAGAGAATGATTCCTTAAAATAAAAATTGCTTCTATTTCAAAGGAATGAAAATTGTTTTAAATAAAAATGTTTCTTTGAAAAATGATATAGATTCTCATGTTTGCCATGCTAGTGTAGCTTCACCTAGCTTACCTATTGCATGCACCTCTTCTTTCATAATTGAAAATGATATTTGTATTCTTAAGAAGAGTATGGATTGTTTGGGCTCCACTTTGAGCCATTGTGCTTTGAACCATACACGGTTGGAATCTATGTTTCGAAAGAAACAAGTTCCTCTTATGCATGCACACAAACCACGGCATACACATGCTCCTCACGGACACACTAATAACACGATGTATGCTCATGTGTATACATGTACAGATTGTGGACGTAAGGGCCACCATGCTAAATTTTGCTATGATAGAGTTCATAATGTATATTTAGTAACTAAGTTTGGTTGGGTTAGGAAAGGAGCTAACCCCCATGGACCCAAAAGAGTGTGGGTATCAAAGACCACCCCTATGCTATTTGATGTAGGTGTGGGCTCTCGCATGACATGAGAGCGATGGTGCCTTGAGGTGGATGCGTTTTCGAACTTAAAGAGGACTATTTGGATGCATCACTTTCAAGGAGAGTTTGGTGGAAGGACCACCTTGTTTTGGAGACATGGAGAGTTGCCCTTATTGGTTTGGTAACGATCTCTAACTCCTATATATGTTTACATACTTTCATATTATTCATTTTTAGCATGTCTTGATATTTTATGATTAGTATGTTATATGCCATGAGATTTAGATGAGTGATATACATGTTTAGTTATTTGAGACACCAATGTTTAATATGAATTTATATCTTTGTGTTCTCACATTTGTTTTTAACTAATGTGTATGTCCTAGATCTATGCATGTGCATGTACATAATGATTATATATATGTTTATGAGTTTTTGTTTTGATTTCTATGCTTCATGATTTGAATATATGTTTAGATGTTTGTTTTCATTAAGACTTGGATATATACTTGTACAACTAGTGAGCCACAAATAGATTATTACATGTTTGTGCTTGAATGCTCATTTGTACCCATTAGATGTACTAGTATAGCTTAGTTTTGGATGATTCATACATTTTAATTTGTATTCCCATATTATACATGTTTTTCATGTTTAAATGTTTAGCTTCATGTATATGCCTATTTTGTCAAAACTTAAGATATACATGTATACCCCTTTGAGTCTTTTTGCCTTTCATGCAAATCTTTATTATGGACTCAACTGTGTTTAGGGATATGTATGTATATTTTAGTTTGTACATGACATACATATACCTTGAAGATTAAATCGTTTTGATGATTTTCCATGTTTTAAGGAATTTCATAATTGAGCTAAATTGACTATTTTCATGATTATGTTTCTCACATAACTTGTACACTCATATTATTTGTTATTTTCTCATGATTTTGTTTTCATGAGTATGATATGAGCTTTATAAATTTTGGGTGTTAGGTGCTCATGTGATTTACATGTTTTTCATGAAATTTATTTTTGCTTTATTCCTTACTTGAAGGATTTCGTACTAATTTATAAATTTTTCTTATAACTAGTTCATATTCTTCACTTTGGAAGAGTTTTCAATTATGTTAAACTATTTTTCAAACCTATTTTTGAAAATCCTTTCCATTTAAGGGAGGTTGGTTGGGCGACCATGCCTTGTATGCTTATTATTGTGCATGAAATGTATATTGGATTATATCCATATGCAACATGCTTCAAGTTGTTTCAATATCATGTTTTTGTATTTGGATGAGTTATGGACAAAACGAATTTTCAATTCAAAAATCTAAGTTTTGGAAAATACAGATTTTGATTTTCGGCAAAATTTCTAAGTTACAAAAATAGTTCAAAATATTTGTAAACATGTCTTGATTTTAATCAAATATGTTTATATATCAAAATATAATATTGAACCTATTTTTGTAGATTTTTCGTGATTTTATGGGATTTTATTTAAGCTAAAAAGTCAACATTTTAATCCCTAAAATATGTCTGGTCTGGTTTCTGTCGGTCGACCGGACCGGTCGACCGAGCTAGGAGTCAGTCGACCGAGGCGGTCGACCGACGTGCACAGAATGTGCACGCCAGTTTGGCTGGAGGGCCAGTCGACCGACCCGGTCGACCGCCAGAGAGCTTCTGCTCTCTGGAAAGCCCCAGTCGACCGGGTCGGTCGACCGACAGAGAGCTCTGCTCTCTGTTCCAGGCCACGGTCGACCGGGCCGGTCGACCGTTGCCCCAACGGTCAAAAATATGACCGTTGACGGTCAACCAGGCCGGTCGACCGACAGCCGTCTGGGCTTAAAAATTGCCCCAACGGCTAGATTTTTTCTAGCCTATATATTGGGGGTTCTATGGACTGGTTTTCACCAAGTTTTTAAGAGCAAATTTTCTCTCATTCTCAAGTGTTTAAAAGTAAGTTTTAAAAAGAGTTTTTGGCTTTAAAGATTTCATCTTTATCTTATTTTTAAAAGGGTTGGAACATCATTATAAAGAAAATTCTTTGGGAATTGGTTTAATCTTCATTTTCTATTTCTATCTAGAGTTTTTCCTAGAGTTTTTCTTTGAGTTTTTGATTTCCAAACTCTTTGTTTTCCACACTTGAGCCTATCTTGCTATCCTATCTATTAGGATCTTTTATTTGTGGGAAAATAGGTTTGTGGTTGTGTAACCACCAAGTTGTAAACTTCCTTCTTTGTGATATCTCTCTAGTGAGAGGTGATTGATTTGGTATCCCTCTATTATGAGGTGATTGTGGAAGTTGTGGTTGGCTCCCTCTAGTGAGAGGTAGAGATTGGTGTTTGGCTCCCTCTAGTGAGAGGTGGAGTTTGTGTTGGAATCCCTCAAGTGTGAGGTGATTGTTTTATATTGGCTAAGTGCCTAACCCTCTAAGTGTAGAGGTGTTTATTGTGGATTGTGCCTTCCCTCTAGGGAGAGATTGTATTCGGTTGAGAGAGGAGTTGTGTACTTCCAGTTGTAATTGCCCCAAATCCTCAGTGGAGGTTCCCTGTGTGGAAGTCCTATGTGGACAAGTTAGTGGATTAGAAATCCTTTTGTGTGAAGGCGGGGACGTAGAGCAGTGGCTCGAACCTCGAAACAAATCTTGGTGTTTGCATTTGATCCATTGACTCTTACTCTCTCTGTTACTTTGAGCATTGCATCATATTGCCATATCATATATATGCTTGTGTTGTTTGTGTGTGCCTCACTTGCGCTTAACCACGAGAGCTTCATATAGCACCTCAACTCTTATTCAGAGGAATCAAGAGGAGTTAGTCCAGAGTCCTTCACCGGGAATTCGGCTACACTCGTTGGTTACATTAAGTGTTGTTGCAATTAAGTTATTAATTTTCACATTTAGTTCACTAGATTAGCAGTACACCTATTCACTGTTGGCCCAAAGGCTCATCACTCTAGTTTTGATGATGATCAACTCATGTAGTTATTATCATAGTGAAATCCGTTTTAAGAAATACTTTATAGTTTTAAAACTAAAAATCCCGGAATCAGTTACCTACCGACTCCGAAAGAATTTTCATAAAATCATAAAATCCTCATAAAAAGAATTTAGATAAGAAATAGGATTCCAAGAAATAAAGTCTAAAGGATTATCATGAAATTCCTAACTGTTTGTTAGTTGACTTGAGTCCACTATTAGTCGACTACTCTTCCACCCTAGTCGACTAACTTTGGCTGTTTGTCATAGTTGATTTCTTTCTTGAATATGAACCTTACCATCTAGACTTACATCATCTATTGGTATTACTTGACTTGTCACTTGACAAACATCATCTTACCTTCTCTCCTTCTCTCTCCTCTTCTCTCTACATATTTATATCAGGTTATGGCGCATCCCGAGCTTCCGTGGATTTCGGATATATATAACAAGTAACCAAACATGATAAAAGATAGATAATAATCGGGTGGCAAGGTTATGTCAAGAGATTGATAATAGTCTGGGTAAGTCAGGTCATAACCAGAGGGTCTAGCCAAATAGTAGTAGGTCAGGTGGTCAGGTGATAACACACTAGATGGTCAGGTGATATACATGTGTTAAAAGGAAGCATGCAACTAACTAGTCTGAAGTAATGGTATGGCAAGTGGTAACATAAAAGCAATGACCCAAAGTCCAACAAGTCCAACGCGTGTGGATTCTCCCCGTTACTGCTCAGAGTGGCGCAGCGGTAGCGTGGATCTCCAGCCGACCGTCCAGAGCCACATCCTTCCAGGCCCCCTGTATGCCTCTCGAGTTTCCTCTTAGCAAACTCGTGAGTGCCCTTTTCTACTTACTCTTATACTTTTCCTTGTATACCTGTATGTGAGCTCCCTTTTGTACCATTCACATATGTATACCTTTTGTACTCTCGCATTTGCGCATCAGTGATATAATATTATTGTAATATTGGATCACTTCTGGTGATAACTTTGTGATTGTATATATGTGTTGGAATGTATAATGCACCATTTGCTTCCGTACTCTGATTCTTGTCTGTACTGATGCTTAGCGTATATACGGGAAGGTACTCGGACTTACGTATATACGTTGCAGTGACGTCCCCGTATCCGCCGGGATCGGGGCGTTACAGTTATAGTACTAATGTCTTGTGTTTAATTAGTGACAGATTTATGATCAAGATCTTAGTAGGTGCATAGCTTCAACAAAGGATTTGAAGTCAAGTTTTGGAGCTAGCACAGTTTGATCCAAGAGCCATTGGATCGTGTTTGGAAGATGAGAAGACTTCAAGTGAAGACTTCAAAAAGATGAAGACTTGTGTCTAGGTTTGTTTTAGTAAGATTTTGTTTTTAGTTAAAATGTAAAGGATGGAATAGTTTGTGGATTGCTCAAGTATATACACACACACTCTCTTGATAGTTTCGTTTTTACAAAAGATTTTCTATGTTACAAAATATATGCTTGGTTTTTGGTATTCAAGTTTATATGTTTTATCCAAACCATGTTTAGTGCATAATGTCAAAAACATAGATATTTCACCATGTTTGTGTAGTGGATCATATCCATACACTCTATGCTTCAAATGAGTTTAAATATCTTGTTTTTGTATTTGGTGAAGTTTTAGAAAAACAAGTTTTAGAAAAATCAAGATTGGAAAAATACTGTTTTCATTTGAGCCAATTTTTCCATCTTATCAAAATAGTCCAAATCATTTGTAACATGCCTTGATTTTGTGCAAGCATGTTTGTTTATTAAAGTATATTGGTAAAACTATTTTTGTAGATTTTTCAGTATTTTATGGGATTTTTTTTCAATCAAAAAGACCAAGTTTTAAATCCCTTTACATTTCTGTACTGGCTTCAGCCGGTCGACCGGGACGGTCGACCGCAGCTTGAAGTCGGCCGACCGTCACGGTCGACCGACGTGCACAGACGTGCACGCCAGTTCTGGCAGGAGGGCCGGTCGACCGACCCGGTCGACCGTCCAGAGAGCTCTGCTCTATGGAAAGGCCCCGGTCGACCGGGCGGTCAACCGGACAGAGAGACTTGCTCTCTGTATCCTGGCCTCGGTCGACCGACCGGTCGACCGATGGCACTACGGTCTGAAATATGACCGTTGGCCGGTCGACCGATAGTTCTGTCAGGCCTCCAACGGCGAGTTTTTTCCAGCCCTATAAAATGGGGCTTTTGGGGGCTGTTTTGATTAAGATTTTTGGAGACTTTTAGAGCCAGTTTTTCCTACTCTTTTAAGAGGTTTTTCTCCACAAAATTTAGAGCCAATACTTTCAATTAAAAGGAGAGTTTATCAAGAGTGTTTTAAAGAGATTTCTTGAGTTTTCCTCCAACATTCTCATCTTTGTTTTTCTCACACATACACTTGAGCTATCCATTGCTATTTATCCTATAGGAGTGTTGTAGTGAGAGTGTTTATTGGTGATCAAGTGTTTAGATCACTAAGAGATCTTTTCTTGTTTCTTTGAGGAGGCGGACGAGTGCGTTCGCGGGTGTTTAGAGTTCATGTGTGAACTCTTTGTTTGAGGTGCGGCCTCGGCGAGCCGGTGGGCTTGCGGTGTGTACGGACTAGGGAGTCCGAGAGCTTGTAGGTGTTGCGGCACCGAGTGATCCGGTGGGATCGATTATAGTGGAAATCCTTCGTATGTCGAAGGCGGGGATGTAGAGCAAGTGTGCTCGAACCTCGAAACAAATCCCTTGTGTTTGCGATTGCTCACTCTCTCTCTCTCTCTCTTTGTCTCCTTGTTTATATCTTGCATATTTATCTTGTCTTTATCTTTATATGCATGATATACATTTGTGCTTAATTGATATATTTGCTTGGGATTATTTGCTAACACTTGTATTCAACCAAGAGAGCCAACGCGGCACCTCAACCCTTATCTAGGGGAATCTAGAGGAGTTAGTCCAGAGCCCTTCACGGGGAATTCGGCTACATTCTTGTGTTATACGTAGTGTTTAGTTTAAATAATTTATTTAGGTCATAATAGTTTTTAATTCCGCATTATTTGACATTAAGTGACCATTAGATTAGCCATCACCTATTCACCCCCTCTAGGTGATCTTACAATTGGTATCAGAGCCATGTGCTCTGAATTTGGGTCTTACAACCTAGAGTTAAATATCCTCATTTTTGGCTAATCACAATAATTGTACACACATGGACTTTATGTCACCAGCCACTTTTGACATTCTTAACATCCAAATTTGGAAGGTTAAGATGTCTTTGTACCTCAAGCCCTAGGCATTCATGTTTACCTTGCCATCACTAATGATTATTGTTTAAATGGTAAGAATCTTGAGGCTAATGTAAAAGCCCTTAATGCTTTAAAGTCTACCTTAAATGATGATTATTTATCTAGGATTTCTAACATTGATTCGGCTTTTGTAGCTTGGAACATCATCACCTTCCTCGGCGAAAAGGATCTATATTATGCGGGGAGCGATTCGGATGTTGGAAGCGACGCCTCCAACTTGTGCTATATGGTCCAAGGGGATAACCCCCTTGAGGTAACTACCGAATCCGAGGTAGAAGATTTTAACAAGTCATATGATGAGATTTCATCTTTTTGTCAACTATTACTTGAGAAATATGACATGCTTAAGAAAGATAATAAAAATTTGAAAAAGAAATTTGATTGCATGCTTATTGAAAAAGATTCATTAGAAAATAAGGTTGCATGCATTGAAAAAGAAAATGAGATTTTGAAAAATAAGAATGTTTCCTTAATGTCCAAATTAAATGATCTTTGTGAAGGAAACACTTGTTTGAAAAATAAAATTGTTTTGGTGAAAAAAACAAAAGGAAGTTACTTTTCAAGAAAACAACTCTTTGAAAAGAAAAATTTTTGAAAAAGAAAAAGAATTTGTTTCTAAAAAGAACAAGAAAAATAGTTGTATATCTCATCATGCTTTACATGCCACCACAAATGAGATAAATGTTTTGAAAAATAAAATGGATTGTTTGAACTCTACTTTGAGCACATGCGCATTTAACCACACTAGATTGGAGTCTTTGTTTTCAAAGAAACAAGCTCCACATGTTCATGCACATCATCATGCATATGCACACTTTGCACGCCATGATCACAAACACACTCATATGCATCCTAAGGTGCACAAGTGTACACATTGTGGCTGCAAAGGCCATTTAGCAAAATTTTGTTATGATAAGATAAATGCTTTAAATTTTGCTAATAAAAATATTTGGGTGCCTTACAAGACTAACCCTCAAGGACCCAAGAAAAAATGGGTACCAAAACCCCCATCTTGTGTTTTTGATGTAGGTGAGGGCTCTCACATGACGTGAGAGGGATGGTGCCTTGATGGTGGATGCACATGGACTTGATGGACATATTTGTAGATGCATCGCTATCAAGGAGGTTTGGTGGGTCAACCACCATGTTTGGAGTTTTGGAACATAGTTCCTTAGTTGGTAACTATTTCTAAACTCTTAACTTAGTTTACATGCTTGTTCATATATCATATTTTTAGCATGTTCATTGGTTTTGTGCTTCATGTGGTAAATACTAGTTTAAATGTAGTTTTTATCAAAACTTGTATTTATACATGTACAAATAGTGAGAACAAATTGATTCATATATGTTTGCACTTCACGCTCATTTGTACACACTATATGCACATATATAGGCTAGTTTTGATAATTCTTTCATTTATACTTGTTTTGCCAATTTTCATGTTTTACTTCATGTATATGTAATTTTTATTCAAATCTAATAAATATACATGTATACCCGTGAGTCTCTTGCCTTCATGCAAATACCTTTAATAGACTCTTTTTATGTTTGGAATATGTATGCATATTGTTAGGTTTAGATAAATCATACATATACCTAGAAGCTTGTTTTATTTTAATGAAAATAAATTTTCATGTTTGGTTTGATAAAATAAAATGAATAATTTGTTTTGATCAATTTGAGCTTCAATGAATATTTTCATGAAAATGCTATTTACATGATTTTTGAACACTCACACCTTATTTGTTTATTCATGACCTTATTTCATGATTATTTTTGAGCTTTATGGACCATGAGTGCTTGAATTTTTTGTGTATTTAGTATGATTCATGAAAAACATATGATTTGTTTTGAAGGATCTTTAACTAGTTTTTCAAAAATTAATTTAACTAGTTATTTATTCTTCTATGTTTATGAGATATACACATGATCCTATTATTGTTTCAATTGGTATCATTGAATCATTTCAATTGGTATCAATTTGACTCTATTTTTGTATATACTCATATTTTGGTTTCTTATATATGTATGTATCAATTTCATTTGGTATACTTATTTTTCATACATATATATGAGTTATTTGTGCTTGAGTTAAAATTGTTTTATATGTTTAAAGCACAAAGTTGTTTATGATAAGAAAATAAAAATTTTAAGAAAAATTCTCAAGATTTGTTTTATTGAGAAAATTCAAAATTTTGTTTTATTAAAAAAAAATTCAAAAATTTTTGATTTGTATTGCCTATATGCAATGAGAGCTTAACATCTCTTCTACATATAGATTCATGTTGAGTGTATTGTATATTGAGGAGCTTGACAACACTTCTTTATGTGGTACACGTGTGTAGGGGGAGCTTCACATCTCCTCTTATGCATTACATAATATGTGTTATGTGAATTGGGGCTTGTCATCCCTTCTTCATGTAATGCATATGTGTAAGGAAGCTAACTTAACGTCTTCCTCTTCATGAATGTATATCGCATATAATCCTTATTGATTGATTTA
Organism: Agave tequilana; assembly: GCA_038442645.1. NCBI lineage: Eukaryota > Viridiplantae > Streptophyta > Magnoliopsida > Asparagales > Asparagaceae > Agave > Agave tequilana. The sequence continues at coordinate 94,239 of JAVJIF010010685.1, forward strand.
TGTTTACCCCTTCATTGGTTTCTTGTTTCGGACAAAAATGGGGAGAAAAATTTATTTGATTTTGTTTTTACTTTAACCCCTTTGTTGATGATTGACAAAAAGAGGGAGAAGTATTTGAGATATATGCATGTTTTTCTTACTTAAGGGGGAGAAGTATTTGTGTTTATACATATATGTTTTATTTTGCAAATAGGAGAAAAAGATTTTGTGATTTTGTTTTATGCTTGATTGGCATGTTTATCTCCTAGATTTGCATACATGTTTATGAGCCTACATTGCATATTTATTATTTATTTGTTATGCATGAGTTAAGAGGGAGCTTCTTTGAAGCTTTACTTTAATCCATGCATATATAACTTCATGAGTTTTGTCATCATCAAAAAGGGGGAGATTGTTGGCCCAAAGGCCCATCACTCTAGTTTTGATGATGATCAACTCATGTAGTTATAGTACTAATGATCTTGTGTTTAATTAGTGACAGATTTATGATCAAGATCTTAGTAGGTGCATAGCTTCAACAAAGGATTTGAAGTCAAGTTTTGGAGCTAGCACGGTTTGATCCAAGAGCCATTGGATCGTGTTTAGACCAAGTCAAGAAGATGAGAAGACTTCAAGTGAAGACTTCAAAAAGATGGAGACTTGTGTCTAGGTTTGTTTTAGTAAGATTTTGTTTTTAGTTAAAATATAAAGGATAGAATAGTTGGTGGATTGCTCAAGTATATATACACACACACTCTTGATAGTTTTGTTTTTACAAAAGATTTTCTATTTTACAAAATATATGCTTGGTTTTTAGTATTCAAGTTTATATATTTTATCCAAAATCATATTTAGTGCATAATGTCAAAAACATAGATATTTCACCATGTTTGTGTAGTGGATCATATCCATACACTCTATGCTTCAAATGAGTTTAAATATCTTGTTTTTGTATTTGGTGAAGTTTTGGAAAAACAAGTTTTAGAAAAATCAAGTTTGGAAAAATACTGTTTTCATTTGAGCCAATTTTTCCATCTTACAAAATAGTCCAAATCATTTGTAGCATGCCTTGATTTTGTGCAAGCATGTTTGTTTATTAAAGTATATTGGTAAAACTATTTTTGTAGATTTTTCAGTATTTTATGAGATTTTATTTCAATCAAAAAGACCAAGTTTTAAATCCCTTTACATTTCTGTACTGGCTTCAGCCGGTCGACCGGGACGGTCGACCGCAGCTTGAAGTCGGCCGACCGTCACGGTCGACCGACGTGCACAGACGTGCACGCCAGTTCTGGCAGGAGGACCGATCGACCGACCCGGTCGACCGTCCAGAGAGCTCTGCTCTCTAGAAAGGCCTCGGTCGATCGGGCGGTCGACCGGACAGAGAGACTTGCTCTCTGTATCCTGGCCTCGGTCGACCGACCGGTCGACCGATGGCACAACGGTCTGAAATATGACCGTTGGCCGGTCGACCGTGCGGTCGACCGGCAGTTCTGTCAGGCCTCCAACGGCTAGGCTTTCCAGCCCTATAAAATGGGGCTTTTGGGGGCTGTTTTGATTAAGATTTTTGGAGACTTTTAGAGCCAGTTTTTCCTACTCTTTTAAGAAGTTTTTCTCCACAAAATTTAGAGCCAATACTTCCAATTAAAAGGAGAGTTTATCAAGAGTATTTTAAAAGAGATTTCTTGAGTTTTCCTCCACCATTCTCATCCTTGTTTTTCTCACACATTCACACATACACTTGAGCTATCCATTGCTATTCATCCTATAGGAGTGTTGTAGTGAGAGTGTTTATTGGTGATCGAGTGTTTAGATCACCAAGAGATCTTTTCTTGTTTCTTTGAGGAGGCGAACGAGTGCGTTCGCGGGAGTTTAGAGTTCGTATGTGAACTCTTTGTTTGAGGTGCGGCCTCGGCGAGCCGGTGGGCTTGCGGTGTGTACGGACTAGGGAGTTCGAAAGCTTGTAGGTGTTGCGGCACCGAGTGATCCGGTGGGATCGATTATAGTAGAAATCCTTCGTGTGTCGAAGGCGGGGATGTAGAGCAAGTGTGCTCGAACCTCGAAACAAATCCCTTGTGTTTGCGATTGCTCACTCTCTCTTTCTCTGTCTCCTTGTTTATATCTTGCATACTTATCTTGTCTTTATCTTTATATGCATGATATACATTTGTGCTTAATTGATATATTTGCTTGGGATTGTTTGCTAACACTTGTATTCAACCAAGAGAGCCAACGCGGCACCTCAGCCCTTATCTAGGGGAATCTAGAGGAGTTAGTCAAGAGCCCTTCACGGGGAATTCGGCTACACTCTTGTGTTATACGTGGTGTTTAGTTTAAATAATTTGTTTAGGTCATAATAGTTTTTAATTCCGCATTATTTGGCATTAAGTGACCATTAGATTAGCCATCACCTATTCACCTCCCTCTAGGTGTACTTTCAGTGATGATTATTCAAGTCTTGTTCATAGTATTAGGACTGGGGCTTGTATTGATTCGGATAAGACCAATCCGGCACACTATGTTGGTTAAAATTATGATATGCCAGATTGGTAATATTCGAAAAGAGGTCGGGGTGTAACATAGATTACTATTAAAATTGAAAAAAATTATTGTTATAAGCCATATCACACAAGAAATGTCAAAAACAAATAAAGAAAATAAACAAATAGAAAGAAGAAAATCTAACTTAAGTTATGGTAGACCTTAAACTTAGACGACTCTTAACTGGTTAGACTGTCTACGGGGGGTATATTGCAGAATCTGACCACAAGTTAATCGACCCAGTAGGGGCAATATCAGTGGGAGGTATCCGTGCCTAAGCAACGGGCATAATTATGTCAAACCACCAATCTTTGGGGTTTCGCCCCTCAATCTCCAACCTTAAATATTGATTTGACAAGAGTCAACTTCTAACAACTTCCCCTTTAGGTCAGTCTCCTATTTGAGTCCAAGATGTCCCTAAGGCCAACGTTTACTCAGTTTCAGTTAGGCTTGGGTTAGTGAGTAAAGAGATTGTTTGTGGGCTAAGAGAGTGTAATGACTTTCCCACCTTATCTTGTTTATAGGACTAGCCCTTAATTCAGTTTAATGCAGTGTACAAGTATATAAAAAAAGCAACACTCAAGCAATGTAAACAATTCAAAAGTGTTCTTATACTACATGCTATGCATATGTACCTTTACTCCAACACTCTTCAACAGTAATGTAAAATATAAACGAATTAGACACGTGCCTAAATGCAAAGTCTAAACCATTTTTAGCATTTTACGAACATCAATTTACTGTTAAGGTTAGAAAGTATGTACAATAAGTTAAATAAGAAAATAAATAGCTGCAAAAATTTAACTTTGCAATTCAACCAACCTGCAAAAATACAGGTGAGTAGTTCACTCAGCTTGCCGCATAAATGCAGTAAATCTGAGGGCTTCTGGGCTCTGCTTTCTTGAGCAGAGTCTAAAGCCACTTATATGACCAATGCAGCAAAAATTTCCTTGATATCTATCACTGCACACCAAGAACAAAGAAGAAAGTTAACCAAAAATATTAATTTAAAAAGAGAATTACGTCCCTCCCCGGTAACGTCACCAAAATTTGACTGAGTTTTAACCTCACACAGAAAATACAGAATTTCAGAACTTTAAGAATAGAATATGCAAGTTCTCAATGCTATCGCAATAGCAAGTGGCTATGTGGGTCGTGATCCTCAAGGAGGGACCAGCGATGGAAGTTTTTTGCAAGTTCTCTTTTAAGTTATAAAAAATGGTTAAAGTTCTTCTTTTAGTTCTTGAAAAGAAAAAGAAAATAAGTTATATTAAATTATGAAAGTGGTAGATAGAAGGAGATGGTGATTTTGTACAAAGAAAGTGAAAAATAGTAGAGATTTGGTGATGGAGGTGATCTAAACTAAAGATTAAAAGAAAAGAAAGAAAGCCTAAAAGAAATACTTTACTTTTTTCAGTTGATGACTTGCCTAAAATCCTTGCATGTTTACCTTGATCTGGAGCCGACCAGCGCATAACCCATAAGATTAACTCAGCCCAATTCACATTACATCATCAAGGCTTCTTCGAGCAAGTATGAAATGATACGAACATAGGGAAGAATCCATCGTCATGAGCTATCGATGCACTCGCTAAGACAAGGAAATACCGATGCTTTTTGACTCACTTGGACTATCATCAAAACTGAAAGAGGAAGAGTAGAAAGAAGAAGAAGAAAACGAAAATAAAGAAGAACATAAAAAAGTTACCTTTTTATTGCTTGCAGAAATGATGGAAGAAAGGAGGAGGTTACATCGGTGTCACTCTTAACATAAATCTCTTTCTTACTTACTTGAATCTTAATCTAACCTATACTTACAAAGAAATAAAAATTATATAAAATGAAAATAAAAACCTACACTAAAAAGAATGAAAACCTGGTCTAAGAATCAATCTCTACTTGATCCTTCTCTTTTGCTTTTGAGATTGCAGGTATTTATAGAAGAAATGTAGAGGGTAGAGGAGTATGAAGATAGGGGGAGCTGGCTATTTCTGAATTTGAATCCTCCCCTTATCTCCAAACTTGATTTGATGTGGATATTTAATTCTGATCTGCAGCTTGTTGGCGTGATGATTGCTGAATATAACTTACAAATAATAGAATTAGAAATAGTAATCAACGTAAGAGTTGTAGTCCTTTAAGTCTTCTTTTGATCATCTTGAATCATCAAATTTGAGTTTCGGTAGCGAAAGTTATGAATTAAATACTAAAATATATCCAGTTTAAATCTGAGTTAAAATTGCTTCATCTCATCCGTTAATCTTCTCTCTATCCATTTATTCTTTTGGATTTTGAATTTAGACTCTGTATTTGATGTTATCCTCGGTTGATTTTTAGCTAACCAAAATAGATTTATAGAAATTCAAATTTTACAGGTTTTCATTTGGTGTTATCTTTTTGATTTGCTCTGATTTTCAGCCGAACATTTGTCCCAATTTTTGATTTGTTCTGGATGTGATAATATCCTCATAGATCTTTAAGTTAATTGAATTGATTCACCAAAATCTGAATTTTAACTGACTAGATCTGGGATCATTCTCAGCTAACCAAATAAATCCAGTTAACTGTGATTTTAACTGGTATTTATTTGGTTTAATTTTCTTTCTCTCCATGATTATCTTATGCAAAATAGACATTTAAGACAAGCAAATTAGCAGATTTATTACACGATAAATGTAGAGTGTAATGAAAAGAATGTAAAATATGCGTACGATAACACCCCATTCTGTTGCGAAGTTTCTCTAACTGTGAAGTGTCGCTCAATGCCTTCCTCACGACACAACTGTAGAAATGGATCACTCTTGTACTCTCCTCCATTATTGGACCCGAGTATCTTTATTTTTCTTTCAGTTTGTAACTCCGTTCTCTTTCTCTACTCCACAAAGATACCTAGGACGTCGCATTTATGCGACATGGTGTACACTCAATCCTCCTAGAATAATCATTCACAAAGGAGACAAAATAATGTTTTCCTCTAAGAGATGCATTCTTAGAGGGATTCAAAACATTTATATGCACATAATTAAGAATTTTCATTGTACGGTGAATCGCGGTGCCAAACTTCACCTTAGTCTTCTTTCTCAATACACAATGCTCACAGAATTTCAACTTGCAGGTCTTTGCTTTCAATAAATCCTGTTTAGGCAATGCTTACATAGATTTTTCTCCTACATAGCCAAGTCTCATGTGTCATAACCTTGTAACATCTTCATTAGAGTCAACAGCGGCTGCCAAAGCACATGTAATTGTATTAACCTTCAAGTAGTACACGTTTCTCTCTCTAAGACCCTTCATTACAACCATGGACCCCTTTATGACCTTGATAACACCATTCTCTAATGTCACTTTTAGTCCTTTTGACTCCACAGCTCGAACGGAGATAATGTTCTTCTTCATCTGAGGAATATATCTCACTTCGGTCAAGTCCCTTATCATGCCATCAAACATCTTGATGTGGACGGTACCTATCCCATTCATTTGGCATGCTCCATAATCTACCATGATTACCATGCTGCTATTTAGCTTCTCAAAGCTAAAAAACATCCCTTCTGGGACATATGTGATAGGTAGCCCCCGTATCCAATAACCACTCTGAAGCATTTGAGTAGCATACAGACGGTGTGATAGAGAGCGAGAACACAGAAGAATCAGACTCATTCCCATCTGACTTGGTGACATTTACCTCTGATGGTTTTCCTAACTTCTACTTTGCCCGGTTTTCTTTTTGAGCTCGGGACAATTCTTTTCTAATGACCAATTTGTTTATAAATTGCACACTGGTCACAAGTCAAAGTATGGTTTTCATATTGTGACCTGGATTTGGATCTTCCATCATTTCCTCCTCTTTGATTTGAACTTCTTCCTCTCACGGTCAATGCCTACGTCGATGTACCATCGAGGGACTCCTTGTCTTTTCTTCTCAATTTGAGATTTACAAGGGCGGAGTGACTTCATTATAGCTCAGTGATGTTCTTCCATTTATCAAGGTGAGGACAAAGGTCTGATATCCCTCATTAGGGAGAGAATCAACAAGATCAAACCTTTGTCTTCCTCATCTATCACAACATCCACATTCTCTAGATTTGCGAGAAGCTTTTTCTAAGTATTGATATGATCACTAATTGAAACCCTCTCTTCAACTGAAAATGATACAATATCCTCTTCAAATTAAGGCGATGCTCTTCGTCAAATTTTTCTCAAGGGTCTCCCAAATCTTTTTTGCAGAAGTCTCATTCATCACATCATATTTTAGGCCTTGGGATAAACATGACCTAATCATTCCACAAGCTATTCTATTCATTTTCTTCCAAATTTTCTCCTCCATTTTTCTCCCTCTCTTTTGCAATTCGAGATCATCCTCCAAGTTTTACGCGTTTAGCTATCCAACACCTCACATCTTCATAATCCGAAATTGTTTGTACCATCAAACTTCACCACATCAATTTTTATATAGTGATAATTTTGTATATTCTTCACGACAAAGAACTACTTCCATCGGATGTTTCTTCAGCCAATTCTACTCCAATTCAATCAACCACACAAGTATAACAACTGTGGAATGATCTATGAGATAAAGATAAGTTTTTTTACCTTCAGTTGAAATCCTAAGAAGAGTTTCCAATTGATCTTTCCACCCAATTGTAAAAGATAAGATACAATACAATAAAAATCCTATTTTTATCCACTCCAAGCTTGAGATCTCCAAGAACCAAGCTCCAAATTAAGATCCACTCCTCTAAATGAAGCTCAAGCGTTGCTTAGTGCTCTGATACCACTTGTTAGTATTGGAGCATGCCAAGCCACAAACCCTAGATGCAAAAACACACATAAAGAGAGGGAGATAAGGATTTACGAGGTTCGGTAAGATGCCTACATCACAGAAGAGAGAGATTTGTGTTTGATTTACAAGAGATTACAAGAGGATTACAATGTTCTCTCAAGAACTCACTCTATTTTAGCTTAAACCTTAACAATTAACCTCATCCCTCTATTTATAGGGAGGAGACGAAAACCCCCAAATCAGCCCAGGTTGGGTCCAGAATTAATTCTGACCGGACAGCCGATCGACCGGCCGGTCGACCGCTCAATGTTCCAATCTTCGCAAGACTTACTGGAAAGATCTGTTGACCGATCCAATGGGTTTCTTCTTTAGACTGATCGACTGATCCAATGGGTTTCTTCTTTAGACTGATCGACTGATCCAATGGGTTTCTTCTTTACTGTCCAGGTCGGTCGATAGCTCGGTCAACCGTTGTGCTTGGTATATTCATCCCTGTGCACATCGGTTGACCGCCCGGTCGATTGAAGTTATGTCATAGAGTTTAAAAAACTCTATTGTTCATATTTTTGACCCTCTTTTTCTACATTTTACACTGGTTAAATTGCACTAACTTTAGGAACGGTCTGAATTTGAGTGGATCCAATTAACCTTTAGAGCAAAGGGATGAATATTTTGTATTTGCCTAAGTGAATTCTTGTCAAGCAAGCATAATGTGTATGTATGTAGGGCACTCACCAGATTACTTGCGCACTGATAGAACGAATAATGTGTGGTAGTCAACTAAACTGGACAAGTATTTATTTTTTTGAGCTTTTGTCAAGAACCTCTGGTCTTTCTTCTTCTCTCTCAATATTGTACGTTTTAATTTGTGGGATCAGAAATTAGCCAACCCAGCAGTTATTCTTGTATGACTATCTGCTGCCCGTTGTGTAACTTTGTCTTATGTCTTGCATTCAAGTGATGCCTGTGAGCTTATGCTGATCATAACTCCATGAATGCTTATGCTGGATGCCTGTCATTTTCTGACACTGTTCGTTAATCTTCCATAAGTCGAATTTCTGCTCTCTTTTAGTTTTCCTTGAAAAACTGTATGCATGTGTAGCGAGTATTGCATTGTCAATCCTATCAGGTAGAGCCTCCACGAGTCACACTCTGTCTTGTGCTTGCCGTGCTCACCCAATTAATTCTACTATTCCTATACTCCAGATGTTCATGTTTTAAACCATCATTCAGGATCATCATAGCTTAGGTTATACAACGAAAATGGTATCTTTGTGGGAAGTCAACTCTTTTTTTGGTCAGTGCAATCACTCTGCTGAGGTATTTGTGGTTGCATATTTCAGATGGTTACTATTAAGCAACAAAAATGTTTGGCTCGTTTTGCAGTGTGTATAGTGTAGCAAACGAAGGACATTGAATTCTGCACGACTTTCTGCTGATTCCTTGTTGCTCTCTTGGTGCTATGGTCATTTTTTGTAGATGGCATCTTACTGCCTTGATGTGAAAATTTGAAGGATACATTTCCTAGATTGATATTTATGTGATGTTTCTCTTAGTCACCTTTATAAGACTTGGATTTTCCCACGTCAAATGTAAATGGTAGTGGCCACACCCTCCACTCAATTGTAAAAGCACATGCTCCTCTGATCTGGGCGTTGCTATAATTTCATACAGATTTCACAAAAAAAGATTGTTTTCCCACTTAGTGGAATTTTGTCTCCTTTTTTAATATTTGGGGTATAATGATGTTGAAGAGCCAAGCTGTTGCCTCGCAGTCTTCAGTCCTTCAGCAGTTTGGCTCCCCTAGGTCTTGTTTCCTAATCCTCACATTACTGTTGTTACTCATCAGAATAGTAAAACTTTTGATGGATCATTATTTGTCAGGTGCAATTTATGAGGTGCACTTCTTATATTGTATTGAGCTGGTTTCAGTTTAATAAACCAGTTCAGTTCTAGCCGTTCCATGCTACTCATGCTTTCAACTTGTGAGCATCCGAACTGCAGTTTAGGCTAAATGATTAACCTTAGCTGCGCATCGGCAGGTGCTGTGAGCAGTTTTTGGTGATTTAGAAGCCTGTTTGGCAAAAATGGGCAATTCAGTTTTCTCTCTTTCAACTTTCCGTTGATCCGTCAGTCATTACAAAGGGGAGAAGAGGTTCCTCAAACAGATATTGATGCTCAAATAGAGGAAAGACCCAGAGAGAAAAAAATCAAGATACCATGTCTCTATGTTTCACAATCAAAGATTGTTTTAGCTGTCTTCAACGGTAGGAAGTACAAGCCCATCAATTCAAGCTATCAATTTTGTCAAATCACAGGTCTTTGCAATTGTGTTAGAGAATGTATCGTGTGTCGTAATCTAGTACACTTTTTGTGGAATTTTTATCCTGCCCAAAAGATGATAAATATTCCCACCTAAATTTCTGAACAGAGCCCCAGTGGCAGAGGGTCTGTCCTCTCATGCTCCTTTGGTAAAGCACTTTGTGATAGGATTCTATGGTCCAATTCTAATGAATTTTATGACCAATTCTCGCAGGAAAAAAAAAAAATCAAAACACTTGTAGGTGTTATATTAGCAAGATCTATTTGTAAAAGTAATAGAATAGCATTAAAATTGTAATTTCAAATTTATTTCTTTTTTGAGAGAATGTAATCTTAAATATCTTAAATATTTAAAATATAAATTGTAAATCTTAAAAATATGTTTTATAAAATGTTCATGAACATTGAATTGATAAAATATGCTATTATTAAATTTTATTGAAATCTAATAAGAAAAAGAATTATTTATAATTAAAATAAAAAAAATTCATACTTCTACTCCTAGCTTAATAGTATAGTTCAAGTTTTAAATTATGGACATTATAATTACACTCGAAATGCAATCTTCATTACTCTTTAAATAGAAGTTAATCTACATTTGTGCTATTATATGTAAGAATTATATAAATTTTAATGCGGATAAATTGCCATGGATCTAGAATCAATCATCTCAAGAAATCAAATACATAACTAAAACAATACTAAATCCATACCTGAAGCCATTGAAAGGTGGAAGAAGAACGTAGATGGATGAAGATCTGATCTTTCTCTTTAATCCTGCAAGAACCCTAATGCAGACCCTTCTTCTCTCTGTCTCCTTTTCTTTTCACAACCTTGCAATTATGATAGAATTCTCTTTCATACTCATAAAATAATGAGCCTAGGTTATATTCTTTTCAGGAGGAGAGATGAGGGTCTAACATTTACCAAAATAACCCTGAGATAAAACCACCCATCATGGTTCCTTTATACCTCATGTTATTATTAACTTATATATAAATGTAACTTTAATATGGGCATCTTTAATATCAGTTAACTTTAATTAGGAATCCAATGTTAATTAATCAAGGTTATTGTGTCACCTTAATGTGAGATTAACATTCTCCCACTTGGACCATTAACCGATTAGGTTAAAAAAAAATTTTAGAAAACAAATAAAAGAAAAGACTCATTTTTTTCAAAACATTTTGACTCCATTGGATTCCATACTGAAAAAACCTTGACACGTGATCACGAATTTTAAAAACAACAACTGATAAGCCCAAATATGAAATACTGTAATACTGCAATTAGCTTGGACCACCAATGCGAGTCATAGCGGTTATACAACATCCATGTCATACTCCCTTCTATGTACCACAACATTGATAACCCTTACTAATTGAGTCCATAACCAAAATGACCCCTGTAATTGTCTTGTAAAGACATTTCCTGTTTAACATACATCCATACATAATATGTGCACACATAATTGGATAACAGGAAGTACAGAAACAAACTTTTATTGCGCAATAATGTCAATTACATAAGTACCAAAACATACATTTACAGATTGCTCAAAAGACCCATTCTAACAACATGTTCCTTAAATGTCTTTGGAGGCAATCCCTTTGTCATTGGATCAGCAACCATTAAAGTGGTACTTATACTTTCAATTGACACTTTCTGTTTCTCAACTCTTTCTCTAACCACCATGTACTTCAGTTCTATATGTCTAGAACCATTAGAGTACTTACCATTCTTAGAAAAGAAAACGGCTGCTGTATTATCACAATATATCTTCAGCGGCTTGGCAATAGAGTCAACTACACCAAGTGCTGAGATAAAATTCCTTAACCACAATGCATGATTCGAGGCTTCAAAACATGCTATGAACTCAGCCTCCATCGTGGATGAAGCAGTGATAGACTGCTTTACACTCTTCCACGAGATTGCCCCACCTGCTAGCAAGAAAATAAAGCCTGAGGTAGACTTCCTGCTATCTGGGCAACCAGCAAAATCTGAGTCCGAATAGCCGATCACTACCAACTGATCAGATCTCCTATATGTGAGCATTAGGTCCTTCGTTCCCTGAAGATACCGCATTACCTTCTTAGCTAATTTCCAGTGCTCCATTCCTGGATTGCTCTGGTATCTTCCCAATATCCCAACAGCATAACTGATATCTGGCCTGGTACAAGTGTGTGCATACATCAAGCTCCCAACTGCTGACGCATAAGGAACTTTCTGCATTTGACCCTTTTCTAAGTCATTTCTAGGACATTGGCTCCCACTAGTCTTTAGATATATACACTGATCAACAGTGTTTTCTGTAAATCCGAAAGAGGTAATGGTATCATTAAACTTTATATACCATTGCCTGGAAGCTTGTTTAAGTCCGTATATGGATTTTTTTAATTTGCAAGCCAAGTGTTCTTTACCTTCATTTGCGAACCCTTCAGGTTGCTCCATGTAAATTTCCTCATCCAAATCTCCATTTAGAAAAGCCGTTTTCACATCCATTTGATGTAACTCCAAATCATAATGAGCTACAAGGGCCATAATGATTCTAAGAGAATCCTTCTTTGATACTGGAGAGAAGGTTTCTCTATAGTCAATGCCTTCTTTCTGAGTGAAACCTTTAGCCACAAGTCTGGCCTTATATCGTTCGATATTGCCTTTAGAGTCGCGCTTGGTCTTAAAGACCCATTTACACCCGACTTTCTTACAGTTATTAGGCAATTCGACGAGATCCCAGACTTTATTTTGGTCCATAGATTTCAACTCTTCATTCATAGCATCAACCCATTTACTAGAATCATTGCATTATATGGCTTGTGAAAATGAAACTGGATCTTTATTTATCCTAATATCATAATCAGATTCCTGTAGATACACCACATAATCATCTGAAATGGCAGATCTTCTTTCCCTTTGAGATCTTCTCAAAGCTGCCGGTTGTGGTGGTTCTATAATATTTTCAATGGCAATATCCTCATGGAGTGGTGAACCAACATTATTATGTTGTTCTGGTATCTCAACTTGATGATCAAGTTGAGGGACAACAATTTCTCTTGAAGGAAAGGGTATTGGGATATTTGCCCTTACTTCCTCAAGATCTACCTTTCTTGGTTCATCACTCCCACTAATTTCGTCATTCTCAAGGAATCTGGCATTACCAGTTTCAACTATTCTTATACTATGGTTAGGACAATAAAATTTGTACCCCTTAGACTTTTCTGGATAACCAATGAAATACCCAGATATTATTCTTGAGTCTAATTTCTTTTCTTGTGGATTATATATTCTAGCCTCTGCTGGACAACCCCAAACATGTAAATGTCTTAAACTAGGTTTCCTACCAGTCCACAACTCGAAAGGAGTTGTTGGGACTGCCTTACTAGGAACCCTGTTCAAGATATACATAGCAGTCTTTAAGGCTTCATTCTACAATGAATTGGGTACATTAGAGAAGCTCATCATGCTCCTAACCATATCCATAAGTGTCCGGTTTTGCCTTTCAGCAACACTATTCTGCTGAGGCGTACCTGGCATTGTGTATTGAGCACAAATGCCACGCTTTTCTAGAAATTTGGCAAATGGACCAGGATTTTGTCCTGACTCATCATATCTTCCATAAAATTCACCACCTCGATCTGATCTTATGATTTTAACCTTTCTATCTAATTGTTTCTCGACTTCTGTAATGAACACCTCAAGGATGTCAACGGCCTGAGACTTTTATGAATTAGATATACATAACCATAACGTGACAGATCATCTATAAAGGTAATGAAATATCTCTCTCCCGTAAAACATGGAATGGAGAGTGGTCCGCAAATATCTATATGAATTATTTCAAGGAGTTCTTTACTTCTTGTGGCACCTTTCTTAGTGTGTTTGGTTTGCTTTCCTTTTATGCAATCCACACACACACTAAAATCAGTGAAGTCTAGGTTATCCAAAATCCCATTCTTCACTAATCTTTCAATTCTATCCCTGGAGATATGCCCCAGTCGCCTATGCCACAAGATAGAGGACTTTTCATTAATTAAGCCACGTTTTATACCAACATTCGAATGCAGAGATAATAGAGATTGTGCAAACTCATCATTCAATGAAATTTTATATAAACCATCATATAAAATTTCATGTCCAACCGCATTGAATTAAACATTAAACTGAGTTTTCCACAACTGAATAAAACAAAATATCCAACAACATCTAATTTGGATAATGACATTAAGTTCCTAGAAATCGAAGGTACATAAAAAGTATCCTCAAGATCCATCTGATGTCCCGTCTCTAAGAGTAGTCGGTAAGTACCAACAGCCTCGACCTCCACTTTAAGACGGTTCCCCATAAAGACGAATCTCTCACTTTCCTTCGGTTTCCGGGTTGTAAGGAATCCCTGCATTGAATTAGTTATGTGAGTTGTGGCTCCAGAGTCAATCCACCAAGTATTAGAAGGTACTTCAGCAAGATTTAATTCATAACATACAAAAGAAAGATTTATACCTTTCTTTTCGAACCAAGCCTTCCTCTTGTTGCAGTCCTTCTTCACATGTCCTTTTCTGTCACAGAAGTAGCATTTGACAGTGAAAACCTTTCTATGACCTTGGCTACTTTCCCCATGGTCATTTCCTTTCTTTGATGGAAACCTCTTACCTCTTCCATATTTACCTTTCTTATGGATAGCTCCTTGAGTTACTGTCAACACTGAGTGCTACCCTTCTTGCCTCAGTCTCACTTCCTCTTGTACACACATACCAGTCAGCTCATTCAGATTTCACTTATCCTTATGAGTATTATAGTGGATCTTGAATGGCCCAAACTGAGGGGGAAGTGAGTTGAGGATGAACTGTACTAAGAAGGATTCATCCACTTTCATTCCCAGTGATCCTAACTTAGCAGCCTTATCAGTCATATTAAGAATGTGTTGTTGAACTCCTCTACTACCATCATATTTCATGGTGGTAAGTTCAGCCATAAGGGTGCCAGCTAATGACTTATCTGCAGACTTAAATCGGTCTTTAACAGCAGTTAAAAGTTCAGATGCCTTAGTAGTATGTGGGAGTGAAGTCTTGATGTTATTGGCAATGGTCATCTTGATGAACATGAGACTGAGTCTATTCGACCTTTCCCAAGCTTTGGCATGGCTAGCCTGTTTGCTGTACTTTCAGCAGTCACTTCATCAGATTTCTCTACTAAAAGGGCCATGTCAAGGTCCAGAACACCCAGTGTAAATTGTACATGTTCAAACCACTCAGAAAAGTTGGTACCATCCAGGGCTGGAATGCTAGTTGCATGAGTGTGAAGGAAAGTGGGAACGTTCACTGAAACATAATAGGACATAGCTCACATTAATGCCTCGAATCAATACAAAATCTTTAAATTTAATGAAGATGAACTATTGATATCACTCTGATTCCTCCTTTGGGCGAAACCTAAGCATATCTAGTGTTCACTCTTTAGGTGAGACTCTTTTATCACCTATGTAGGTCTAATATAATTTATGCTACTTAGACAGTAAGTCATGTTACCTTTGGGTATCCAATTCTACACCACTAAGTTGCATAAATTACACTACCCTACCCCGGTTCCTAATTATTTGAAAGAGACTTTCCTTTGGGCCAGTCCCAATCTCCTAACTAGAACCGCCATCGAGAGTATTATTGTCTTTAATGTCACTTACATTGACAAGTCTTTTATGTAGTTGTATATTCATAAGGTTTACTAACATAGGTCACTTTGGCAACTACTAAATCAATAAGCCTTATGAATACAAAACTAACCAATAATATTCTCTAATCTTTTATTTGAGTAATACTATAATACTCCAATTCTATTACTTGACCAACATCAATCAATATTAATACAATGACTTAAATGTGTAACATACATTATGATTGAATCAAACAAGCATTAGTCGACTACAAGAAAGACTAGTCGACTTGGGTCAAGTCAAGTCGACTATACATTTAGGTCTAGTCGACTAGGGCAACGCAAGGTTAGTCGACTATACCAATATTATTAGTCGACTATAAATTTTATTAGTCGACTCCTGTTGGAAGGCAACTCTCGGTTAAATTATTAGTCGACTTGGGAAAATAGTTAGTCGACTATACATTTTATTAGTCGACTACTCAACATAATTAGTCGACTCCTGTACCGAAACAGAGAGTTCTTAAGTTTCTGGAAAAATACTTAGTTGTAACGCCCCGATTCCACGGATACGGGGACGTCACTGCAACGTATATACGTAGGTCAGAACTACCCTCCGTATATAGGCTAAGCATCAGTACAAACAAGAATCAGAGTACGGAAGCAAATGGTGCATTATACATTCCAACACATATAGTACAATTACACAGTTATCACCAGAGTGATTACAATATTACATGAATATCATATCACTAATATGCGCAAATGCGAGAGTACAAGGAATATACATGAATGAACAGTATAAAAAGGGAGCTCGCATACAAGTATACAAAAGGGTACAAGTATGAAAAGAAAAAGGCCACTCACGAGTTTGCTAAAAGGAAACTCGAGAGGCATACAGGGGGCCTGGAAGAATGGAGCTCTGAAAGGTCAAGTGGGGGTCCACGCTACCGCTGCGCTACTCTGAGCAGCAAAGGAGGGCAATCCACACGCTTCGGCTCCAGGACCTGGACATGAGAATCCAGGGGAGTCAGTGAAACTCCCCAGGCGAGTATGATACAATGCCAGGTGGCGAGCCGGGATGAACACAAGTGTCAAGTACAGAAGACCGGAGGGTTAGAACACAAATGAAGTACATATAAGAACGGGTGTAACATAATCATCAGGAAACCGGAAATCCCAAGTAAAGCTGTAAGCAAGATTGATTGTATATGCTTAGGTCACGGTCCCATGAGACTAGTACATCGAAGGAATAATCCAAACAAGGAAACCCTCATCTATATACTTTTATCTCATGCCACCGAATATCCAAGCATATAGAATCAGAGTTGCAAATCATATGAAAGTCATAACAGGAATACAAAACGGGAATCATGACATGCATAGCAAGTGCAACAGGAATCATAACAGGCACTTTAACAGGAATCATGACAGGTGACTATTATTATTATTACTTGTCTGACCCATATATCTAGGTATGTGACCTGGTGTACGGCCAACCCACATACATCCATATATAAGCAAGCCAAGGTTGTTAACGGAAGTAGATGGAGAACTGATATCGCTCCTTATAGTGGTTTTCATACACCTGGAACCAGCTTTGGAGGCCCAAAGTCCCCCGAGTCAGTAAACAGATTCACTACCGCCAATATATATATATAGTATATATATATATACTTTTAATCCATCACTATAAGCAAGGTATCATTCCGGCATCCATCACTTCCTCCCATTCCCCATACAAGTTGTAGTTTATCAATATTATCAGATTACGGGAAAGAATTAACATAACAGTAATAGCCCAACAGATTTAAGAGGTGGCCCCCACAGATTCAAGAGGTGGCCCCCACCGTATAGTGTGGTGTGGCACTTTGTTCCATGTGGCACTTTGTTCTGAGGGAATGGATTCTAGAGGTGGCCCCACCGAGTATGGTGTGGCACTTAGTTCCATAATAACAAGACAGGATTCCCGTAAACATGATAATCACAAAGTCAAGTATATCATGCTTGATTTTAAAAGATAGCATGACCAAGTGGTGATAATACATCAAGTAACCAGTCAGGTCAGGAGATAGATGATAGTCTGGGTAAGTCATGGTACAACATACAGGTCTTGCCAAATAGTGGCATGTCAGGTAGTCAGATGATAACACAGTTACCAAGGTGATATACATGTGTTAAAAGGAAACATGCAATTGACAAGTCTGAAGCAATGACAAGTCTGAAATAATAGCATGGCAATCATAGGAGAAACTCAGAAGTCAACGACCACGAAGGGTCGGCCACGCATAGTAAGAAAGCAGTAAAAGATATATGACATAAAGTATATGAAAACATGAAGCGAATCAATGAAATAAGAAGCAAGAAGGTAGCGAGTAAGAATACTCGCCCAAATCACCAAAACGCCGAAATATCCGGAATCCACTGAAGTTCGGGATGCGCCGCAACCTGTGATATAAATATGTAGAGTGAAGATGAGAGAGAGAAAGAATGGAAGATGATGTGTGTCTAGAGACAAGTCAAGTAATACCTATAGGTGATGTAAGTCTAGAGGGTAAGGTTCATGTTCAAGAAAGGAATCAACTAAGATGGCTAGGCAAAGTTAGTCGACTAGGATGGAAGAGTAGTCGACTAATAGTGGAGTTAGTCGACTAACAGTCTGGTATAGTCGACTAGAACTGGTTTCCAGAGAGTTGGGTTTGGTTTCAGGGAATAGTTAGTCGACTAGGTTAGGAGGGGTAGTCGACTAATAATGATCTTAAGTCGACTAACAGATACTTAAGTCGACTAAGTCTGTGATACAGAAAGTTGGGGTTTCTGTCTCAGGATAAATTAGTCGACTAGGGAAGAATGGGTAGTCGACTAATAGTCTATAGTCGACTAATAATATAGTCAAGTCGACTAGGGCCGAGAGTTAAGGTTTCTGGTTTCAAGCAAGGTTAGTCGACTAGGGTCAAGAGTGTAGTCGACTAAGGGTCTCTAGTCGACTAGGAAAATAGGTAAGTCGACTAATACTGTGTTTCCAGAAAAGGTTAAGTTTCAGCTAAGGGTTTCTAGTCGACTAGGTTCTAGGTCAAGTCGACTAATCGTCTGGAAACAGCAAACAGAACAGATTTCTAGGGTTGGGTTTGATGACTAAATAATCAAGGATTTAAAGACATAATTGAACATGATATGTGAACTTAAGCATGCTAAGAAATAACCAAGTCTTGGTGATGAAAATTACCTACCAAAAGAGATGGTTGATGATGGAAGTTGATGATGAAGAAAAGGTGGAGTCTTTGATGGAGTTGATGACCTTGGTGGTTGTTTCCATGGTGATGAAGGAAGAAGAAGATGAAGCTAGGTTGGAGAGGTGGTGGTGGTTGCCTTGGTGGAGATGAAGGAGATGGAGGTGGTGAAAGCTAGGGTTTGGCTTTTGGTGAAGAGAAATGAAAAGAAAGGGATTGAAATGAAAAGGAAATGTATATATAGGATTTGGATTTTGTAAAGGGAGTTGCAATTAAATAAATAAGAGGGGTTTAATTGCAAAGTGGGGAGTGAGGTGTTTCTCTTGGCCAATGGTGGCTTGCCAAGTGAGGGGGTGAGGTGGAGAAGAAGGTGGTGGAAGGTGGTGAGGTGGAGGGTGAGGTGGAGATTTGTGTGGTGGAGATGGTGGAAATGTGAGGATGAAAATGGAAGCTTAGGGAGGAAGAAAAGAATAAAGGAAAAGGAAAAATGGAAAAGAAATGATAAAGAGAAGATATTTCTCTTGGAAGGGAAAATGAAAATAATGAAAGTGGCGGATTCCGGGATTCGGTAGCGGATGCGGAAATCTTTCGGGAAAATACCGGAATCGTCCGAAATTCAAGTATCTCGGAACGACCCGAAATAAATATAAAAAATCCATAATATAATACTAAGTATCATAGTGAAATCCGTTTTAAGAAATACTTTATAGTTTTAAAGATAAAAATCCCGGAATCAGTTACCTACCGACTCCGAAAGAATTTTCATAAAATCATAAAATCCTCAGAAAAAGAATGTAGGTAGAAAATATGATTCTAAGGAATAATGCCTAAAGGACCATCTAGAAATTCCTAGCTGTTTGAGAATTAAAAATCCAGGAATCGGTCAGCGGAACTGGCCGACACCGGTTTTGAGGATTTTCATTTTAATTCCAGAAAAATCTAGAAAATCGTAGAAAATATATAATATGGAAAATGATATTTAAAACTAAAATCGGTCAATTCTAATTATCAGAATGTCTAAATCGAGTAATACTCTAGGATCGGGCCTTCGGTTCAGACTAGGGCTGACTCCGAATCCATGAATCCAAATCCAAGACAAAACAGTCATATAAAGAATTCATAATACAAAAAATTACAGGAAACAAATCGAAAAAATACGATCGAAAAATCTGAATACGCAACTAAGTACGTATTCCGGGAACGGGGTATTACAATCCACCCACCTTACAAAAATTGCGTCCTCGCAATTTCGTTAAGGGGCAAATTGAATACAAAGGGGACAAGGGTGGAATTTATACCAATTAAGATATGAAGCACTATAGGTAGGGCTCTCAAGTCAACTGAATAAAAATCATACTCTGCTTTTCCGGCTGATGATGTCGTGGCTGTGTAATAAATCTTTAGAATAATGCTGAATAATACTGATGATGTCGTGGCTGTGAAATAAATGAATACTGATGATGTCGTGGCTGTGTAATAAAGAAAACCCCGAAAATCCTGAGCATAATAAAGAAGACCGATAATTAAGAATCCGACTGCTGTCCTCTGAAAGATAGCCAGATCAAGATCGATCTGGAGAATACCAAGCTTCATCAAGTTGGCCGAAGAGATCACATAAGAGCTTCATTCTGAACCAGCCACTACCTCTCTAGTCTAGTCATATCTTAAAATAGTATAAGGATTCATAAAACCAAAACAGGGAAAGGATAGGAGGAATTTGGAATCAAAGGAAGGATAGTCAAGGAGGGATTTGAAATCAAAGGAAAGATAGTCAAGAAATAGATAACTCTGCACTTGCAGTTGGAATGTATAACAAGACTCATGTATTCCAGTTGCAAATCTCTTTACCATTGATTTGCCTTCTGGACGTACTGAGGAGGTTAGAGCCTAAGCTCTGATACCAACCTGTAACGCCCGATTCCACGGATACGGGGACGTCACTGCAACGTATATACGTAGGTCAGAACTACCCTCCCGTATATACGCTAAGCATCAGTACAAACAAGAATCAGAGTACGGAAGCAAATGGTGCATTATACATTCCAACACATATAGTACAATTACACAGTTATCACCAGAGTGATTACAATATTACATGAATATCATATCACTAATATGCGCAAATGCGAGAGTACAAGGAATATACATGAATGAACAGTATAAAAAGGGAGCTCGCATACAAGTATACAAAAGGGTACAAGTATGAAAAGAAAAAGGCCACTCACGAGTTTGCTAAAAGGAAACTCGAGAGGCATACAGGGGGCCTGGAAGAATGGAGCTCTGAAAGGTCAACTAGGGGTCCACGCTACCGCTGCGCTACTCTGAGCAGCAAAGGAGGGCAATCCACACGCTTCGGCTCCAGGACCTGGACATGAGAATCCAGGGGAGTCAGTGAAACTCCCCAGGCGAGTATGATACAATGCCAGGTGGCGAGCCGGGATGAACACAAGTGTCAAGTACAGAAGACCGGAGGGTTAGAACACAAATGAAGTACATATAAGAACGGGTGTAACATAATCATCAGGAAACCGGAAATCCCAAGTAAAGCTGTAAGCAAGATTGATTGTATATGCTTAGGTCACGGTCCCATGAGACTAGTACATCGAAGGAATAATCCAAACAAGGAAACCCTCATCTATATACTTTTATCTCATGCCACCGAATATCCAAGCATATAGAATCAGAGTTGCAAATCATATGAAAGTCATAACAGGAATACAAAACGGGAATCATGACATGCATAGCAAGTGCAACAGGAATCATAACAGGCACTTTAACAGGAATCATGACAGGTGACTATTATTATTATTACTTGTCTGACCCATATATCTAGGTATGTGACCTGGTGTACGGCCAACCCACATACATCCATATATAAGCAAGCCAAGGGTTGTTAACGGAAGTAGATGGAGAACTGATATCGCTCCTTATAGTGGTTTCCATACACCTGGAACCAGCTTTGGAGGCCCAAAGTCCCCCGAGTCAGTAAACAGATTCACTACCGCCAATATATATATATAGTATATATATATATACTTTTAATCCATCACTATAAGCAAGGTATCATTCCGGCATCCATCACTTCCTCCCATTCCCCATACAAGTTGTAGTTTATCAATATTATCAGATTACGGGAAAGAATTAACATAACAGTAATAGCCCAACAGATTCAAGAGGTGGCCCCCACAGTTCAAGAGGTGGCCCCACCGTATAGTGTGGTGTGGCACTTTGTTCCATGTGGCACTTTGTTCTGAGGGAATGGATTCTAGAGGTGGCCCCCACCGAGTATGGTGTGGCACTTAGTTCCATAATAACAAGACAGGATTCCCGTAAACATGATAATCACAAAGTCAAGTATATCATGCTTGATTTAAAAGATAGCATGACCAAGTGGTGATAATACATCAAGTAACCAGTCAGGTCAGGAGATAGATGATAGTCTGGGTAAGTCATGGTACAACATACAGGTCTTGCCAAATAGTGGCATGTCAGGTAGTCAGATGATAACACAGTTACCAAGGTGATATACATGTGTTAAAAGGAAACATGCAATTGACAAGTCTGAAGCAATGACAAGTCTGAAATAATAGCATGGCAATCATAGGAGAAACTCAGAAGTCAACGACCACGAAGGGTCGGCCACGCATAGTAAGAAAGCAGTAAAAGATATATGACATAAAGTATATGAAAACATGAAGCGAATCAATGAAATAAGAAGCAAGAAGGTAGCGAGTAAGAATACTCGCCCAAATCACCAAAACGCCGAAATATCCGGAATCCACTGAAGTTCGGGATGCGCCGCAACCTGTGATATAAATATGTAGAGTGAAGATGAGAGAGAGAAAGAATGGAAGATGATGTGTGTCTAGAGACAAGTCAAGTAATACCTATAGGTGATGTAAGTCTAGAGGGTAAGGTTCATGTTCAAGAAAGTAATCAACTAAGATGGCTAGGCAAAGTTAGTCGACTAGGATGGAAGAGTAGTCGACTAATAGTGGAGTTAGTCGACTAACAGTCTGGTATAGTCGACTAGAACTGGTTTCCAGAGAGTTGGGTTTGGTTTCAGGGAATAGTTAGTCGACTAGGTTAGGAGGGGTAGTCGACTAATAATGATCTTAAGTCGACTAACAGATACTTAAGTCGACTAAGTCTGTGATACAGAAAGTTGGGGTTTCTGTCTCAGGATAAATTAGTCGACTAGGGAAGAATGGGTAGTCGACTAATAGTCTATAGTCGACTAATAATATAGTCAAGTCGACTAGGGCCGAGAGTTAAGGTTTCTGGTTTCAAGCAAGGTTAGTCGACTAGGGTCAAGAGTGTAGTCGACTAAGGGTCTCTAGTCGACTAGGAAAATAGGTAAGTCGACTAATACTGTGTTTCCAGAAAAGGTTAAGTTTCAGCTAAGGGTTTCTAGTCGACTAGGTTCTAGGTCAAGTCGACTAATCGTCTGGAAACAGCAAACAGAACAGATTTCTAGGGTTGGGTTTGATGACTAAATAATCAAGGATTTAAAGACATAATTGAACATGATATGTGAACTTAAGCATGCTAAGAAATAACCAAGTCTTGGTGATGAAAATTACCTACCAAAGAGATGGTTGATGATGGAAGTTGATGATGAAGAAAAGGTGGAGTCTTTGATGGAGTTGATGACCTTGGTGGTTGTTTCCATGGTGATGAAGGAAGAAGAAGATGAAGCTAGGTTGGAGAGGTGGTGGTGGTTGCCTTGGTGGAGATGAAGGAGATGGAGGTGGTGAAAGCTAGGGTTTGGCTTTTGGTGAAGAGAAATGAAAAGAAAGGGATTGAAATGAAAAGGAAATGTATATATAGGATTTGGATTTTGTAAAGGGAGTTGCAATTAAATAAATAAGAGGGGTTTAATTGCAAAGTGGGGAGTGAGGTGTTTCTCTTGGCCAATGGTGGCTTGCCAAGTGAGGGGGTGAGGTGGAGAAGAAGGTGGTGGAAGGTGGTGAGGTGGAGGGTGAGGTGGAGATTTGTGTGGTGGAGATTGGTGGAAATGTGAGGATGAAAATGGAAGCTTAGGGAGGAAGAAAAGAATAAAGGAAAAGGAAAAATGGAAAAGAAATGATAAAGAGAAGATATTTCTCTTGGAAGGGAAAATGAAAATAATGAAAGTGGCGGATTCCCGGGATTCGGTAGCGGATGCGGAAATCTTTCGGGAAAATACCGGAATCGTCCGAAATTCAAGTATCTCGGAACGACCCGAAATAAATATCAAAAATCCATAATATAATACTAAGTATCATAGTGAAATCCGTTTTAAGAAATACTTTATAGTTTTAAAGATAAAAATCCCGGAATCAGTTACCTACCGACTCCGAAAGAATTTTCATAAAATCATAAAATCCTCAGAAAAAGAATGTAGGTAGAAAATATGATTCTAAGGAATAATGCCTAAAGGACCATCTAGAAATTCCTAGCTGTTTGAGAATTAAAAATCCAGAAATCGGTCAGCGGAACTGGCCGACACCGGTTTTGAGGATTTTCATTTTAATTCCAGAAAAATCTAGAAAATCATAGAAAATATATAATATTGGAAAATGATATTTAAAACTAAAATCGGTCAATTCTAATTATCAGAATGTCTAAATCGAGTAATACTCTAGGATCGGGCCTTCGGTTCAGACTAGGGCTGACTCCGAATCCATGAATCCAAATCCAAGACAAAACAGTCATATAAAGAATTCATAATACAAAACAATTACAGGAAACAAATCGAAAAAATACGATCGAAAAATCTGAATACGCAACTAAGTACGTATTCCGGGAACGGGGTATTACATTAGTCGACTAGTGTTTCGGGCTAGTCGACTAATCGGCGACGAAGCTGTTATCGCGGGCAGTTCCAGATTGCCGGCGGAAATATTTAATTAGGGAAAAATTAGGGTTAAAAATTCCTGAAATTTGATCCCAATTAATTGTACAATTAGAGGAATTGAACAGAACATTAGGGTTAATAAATCCTCTTAAAATTCTACAATTAAAAGATCAAAATTTTGATTTTTATGAACTGTAATC
Source organism: Agave tequilana (assembly GCA_038442645.1). Taxonomy (NCBI): domain Eukaryota; kingdom Viridiplantae; phylum Streptophyta; class Magnoliopsida; order Asparagales; family Asparagaceae; genus Agave; species Agave tequilana. Next base: position 118,773 of record JAVJIF010010685.1, read on the forward strand.
AAAAACCCTAATTTTCCATAATCTATAATCCAAGATGTATTGATTCTAAAACCCAAGCTCTGATACCAAATGTAAGAATTATATAAACTTTAATGCGGATAAATTGCCATGGATCTAGAATCAATCATCTCAAGAAATCAAATACATAACTAAAACAATACTAAATCCATACCTGAAGCCATTGAAAGGTGGAAGAAGAACGTAGATGGATGAAGATCTGATCTTTCTCTTTAATCCTGCAAGAACCCTAATGCAGACCTTCTTCTCTCTGTCTCCTTTTCTTTTCACAACCTTGCAATTATGATGGAATTCTCTTTCATACTCATAAAATAATGAGCCTAGGTTATATTCTTTCAGGAGGAGAGATGAGGTTCTAACATTTACCAAAAAACCCTGAGATAAAACCACCCATCATGGTTCCTTTATACCTCATGTTATTATTAACTTATATATAAATGTAACTTTAATATGGGCATCTTTAATATCAGTTAACTTTAATTAGGAATCCAATGTTAATTAACCAAGGTTATTGGGCCACCTTAATGTGAGATTAACATTATAATCTTTAATTATTCTAAATAATAAGTTCACTCTTATTGTTAATATTTGATTTTTAAATATTATATCTTTTCTAGTTACGTTTTCTTTCGTTTCGTTAACTTTATATGATAAAGAAGGAGAAAATCAGAAACAAAATACAAAAAAGTTAAAGCATAAAGTGGAACACTAGGATTCAAACCAAGGTTGTGGACAAAAAAAAAAAATGCAAATAAACACCAGCTACCCTACATCATACTTTTGTGTTTTGATCATTATATATTTTATCCTGCATACAACACCAAACTCAGGAGGAAAAAAGACGGCTTCCCTTTAGCTTTTTGGTGGGCGGGGGTGGGGGGCGCTCCGCACTGGTTCTGGGTGATAGCATGCAGTTTCTCATTTCAGAATAAGTAGAAGTCTAAAAGAGAGCATTTCAAGTGTGTAGTTTGCGCATACATACCAGCCACAAGGTAACATCGGTTATCAGTCAAAAATGAGGTCGCCACCTCCACTAGTGGTGGTGACCATCTCACCAACAAATGGTTGGTAAGGCCCTCAGGATACCCTATGGACCCAATAATTGCTTCAACGGCAGCAAATGAGGGGCTAAAAACGCAGAGGCCTGTTTAGTGGTTTAGGATTCAATGGCAGGTCTTAACAGAAATTGTAAGCTAATGTAGGCCATAAGAGCCCCCAATAGAAAACGTTTTCAAGTTAAAGAATTTTGAATTATTTCCTAGAATAAGTGAAACCTAGAAGGGGGTAAATATTGAGCTAAAGTAGCTAAATATGCCTTCTATGTTTTTTTTTAAAATTTGTAATACCCCGTCGCCGGAATATGTACCCAGATACGTGCCCTGATTTTTCAATCATATTTTTCTATTTCTCTCTGTATTTATTTTTATTTTATAATTATTTATATTATTATTTTCTATCGGATCCAGATTTTTAGACTCAGAATTAGCTCGAGTTTGAACCTGGGACCCAATCCCAGTGTACTGATTAATTTGACCTTTCTGATAGTCAGAAGTGATCAATTTCAGTTTTAAATACTGTTTTTTAATATTTTAGATTTTCATAATTTTCTGAAGTTTTTTTGAATCAATTCGCAAAATCTTCAAAATCAGTGTCGACCGGCATCGCATATCGATTCTACGATTTTTTTTTTAATTTCTACGGGATTGAATTTCTTAAATCTGATTTCATCATGTTTCTCAGTATAATATTTTCTATTTATAGAATTTTTGAAATTTTTTCAGAATTAGTCAAAATTTTATCAAATAAAATAATATTTGTGTTTTTCCCAAATTTGGAAGTTTTGTCTAGGTTTTTTATTTTATTCTCTCTTTTCTTTTCTTTTCCTTTTTCCTTTTCCTCTTCTTTTTGATTGATGTGAAACCATGTACGAAAATGTGTATTTAGAAATTTAGAGTTTAAGTGTTATGATGCTTTGGCTTCTCGATACTACCTTAAAGCATAGAGGCAATTCGGGTCGAATGCATAAAGACGGGAGGTGATAGAAGCTTTATCGATCATTCCACGAGTATGTTAATAAGTTCTTCTAACTTTCAAAAGAATCAAAAGGAAAAAAAATGAAACAAGTAGAAGAAAGAGAAGGAGATGAAAACATAAAACAAAAGACAGTGAAGTGATTAGGAAAATGGTTTTAAAAAGAAATCAAAAGAAAAAAATTCATGGTTACTAATTGTTCCACTAATCATACTAACTTCTTAGAGTGATAGTTGCCTCACATAAATCCTTGGCAATCGCTAGACTTGGCTTAAAGAACTTTTCAAAAAATGGTCCACAAGATTGTTCTCAAAATAAAAATTGATTATTAAGGTGCAAGCTACAATTAATCCAACAAAACTACAAGTGAGTAAGTATGAAATAAAGTAATCATTGCAAGTAGCTTGTTAGCAAGTTAAAAGTTAGAACCCATCATTATAAGCTATCAATGACTCTTGCAAGAGCAAGACCTTGTAGAGGCTATTAGATTCATGTGGATTATCAATCAAGAGTTAGATGATTAGTGGTCAGTAGTTAGATCACCATGAGAGAAAACTAACTAAGCATCTAGCACAAGGTTAGAGAAGAAATAATAGATAGAAAGGAGAAAACCTTCATAGATTTGTCACCTATCTATTACAATAACTCTCTCTTTCTCTTTGAATCTAACTCTACCCTAATACTAAATCTAAAAAAAGAAAGAAAATATAATGAAAAGAAAAATAAAAAGAAAAAAAGAAAATCCTAAACTATACTAAAGAGAAGAAAATCCTAGAATCTGCTCACCTCTTCGTATTCTGGCCTCCTTAAGGGGTAATTATAGGCAAATTGACTTTTAGAAGGCGAGGCTATGCCACATGTGATAATCTAACTCTGTAGCAGACCCAGACCCAGACCCAGACCCAACACTGTAGCAGACCCGTTATGAATTATTAATTGATTTTACACTTAAATTAATTCAGAAAAATCTGAAAAAAATTAGAAAAATTTTAGAAAAATTTCTGTAAAATCAGAAACTGAAATTTGACTCTATAAAATTATTTTTGTAGTCATATCACTTAGAATAGCTAAAAATTTAATATTTCTTATAATTATTACTTAAATTGAATGTAGATTACTAAATAATTTACAACTTCTATATACGGATCCGTGACGATCTCATGTGAGTGTTTGTTTATTCCTTTTTTATTTATTTATTTATACTAGCGAGTGTATTATTTATTTATTTATTTATTTAAATCATACGATTATTTTGTCATTTCATTGTTGGTGTTATTTCATGTGAATATTTATGTTCATATTGTTGATAATTATTCTGTCAAATAGTTAAATATGTTGATTTTCAGAATTTAGAATGATTGTGGTGTTATGAGTTAGAGTTCGGTTCTAATGATCAACTATTTGATCGGGGGTATCGAATAAGTTAG